>APFE030997290.1:0-21263 GCA_000404065.3 Pinus taeda
GCATGCAAGTGTAGCTCCCTCTCAAGCGAACACTTCATGGCTTTCTCCTCCTGAAATTTTATATCCCGTCGCACAACAGTTTTACCACTGTCTGGGAAATACACACGATAGTTGTGGGGCGTATCAGTGTACCCCACAAATATCCCAACCTCTGCAGTCGGCTCCAACTTCTTTCTGGCATCCTTCGTTACATGCATGTAAATGTTAGCACCAAAAATCCTCAAATGAGAAAGATCAGGATTCTTACCAGAATAAGTCTCCTCAGGTGTACTCATGCCAAGTATCCTATGAGGACAACGGTTCTGCACATAAACTGCTGTATTGCATGCTTCCGCCCACAAGTGAAGGGGTAGGCCCTGATCATGCAACATTGCCCGTGCAACACCCACAATCGTTCTATTCTTCCACTCAGCTACCCCGTTCTGCTGTGGGTTATGGGGAGCTATGAGCTCTCTACGAATCCCTTCTGCCTTGCAGAAATCCTTGAACTCGTCCGAGATGTATTCACCACCATTATCGCTCCTAAGAGCTTTCACCTTCTTCCCCGACTCCTTCTCGACCAGTGCTTTGAATTCACAGAACTTTGAATATGTCTCGCTCTTCTTCTGCATGAAGAAGATCCAGCACTTACGAGAGAAATCATTAACAAAAATCACATAATACCTGTGTTTTGCTGTCGAAGCAACTGAGAAAGATCCACACACGTCTGTGTGAATTCTCTCAAGGATCGTCGTGGCGCGACTATCCTTCTCGTGAAAGGTGGCTTTCACAAACTTCCCCGAAGTACACCCCTTGCACTGATCTGACTGCGCAAGTGTGCCTTTAGGAAGCCCTGTAGTGATCTGCTGCAGTATCTTCAAGGCTCCATGGTGAAGGTGACCCAATTTCCTGTGCCACAACTCGCCATCATCCCGGCTCACCAATCCTTCTGCCTTGCCTGCCATTGCTGCGCATCCATATACATGCAACAGATAAAGGTTCCTCACTCGAACCCCTATCTTCCGGGTCTCACCAGTTGTCTTGCTGCGCAGGAAGGCCTTTCCCTCGCTGAAAACAACATCATACCCCTTGTCTTCTAACATCGCCACTGAGATGAGATTCTTCATCAATCCTGGAACATGCATGACTTCCTTCAATACAAAGGGTTTACTAGACTCCCTCTCAAAGGAAATGGTACCGATACCGGTCGCACTGTATCTACATCATCGCCCATCTCGATGTGCACTCCAAGATCTTTGTCCTCCAGATCAGAGAACAAATCTCTATCTCCCGTCATGTGAAAAGACGCACCACACTCCAAGAACCACACTGATCCCATCACACTTGAAACCAAGCATGCGATCAATGAAAAATCAAGCTCAAACTGAGAAGCTAAGGCCTCTCCCTCTGCAGATCCAGCAGCTTGCTTGTTCTTCTTCTTCTGCGGACAATTTGTGGCATAGTGTCCGTGCTGGTGACAGTGAAAACACTTCACCTTTGACATATCCTGCTTCTTGCCTTTCGCACCAGACTGAGAAGCTTTCTTGCTCTTCCCTTTCTTTGCTTTGGCAGCCAAAGCACAATTCTCTTCATCAGCTCCCTTTGGCGAAGATCCGTCCCTGGTACTCCGCCTGATCCCCTCTTGCACAAGATCTGACCATAGTCTTTCCCATCTTGGCAACTTCTCCCGACCATTGATAGAGTCCTGATAGGAATGCCAACTCTTCGGAAGAACAAGGAGAGCCAAGCTCACCAAGTCCTCATCATCGACAGTAACCCCCACACTTCCCAGTTCATCTCGACACTGAGTGAACTTCGTGAGATACTTGGGAATATTGTCACCCTTCTCGCATTTGATGTTTCTGAATTTATCTTTGAGTGCCAGCTTCCTCTGATCGCTTTTTCTTTGGAATAATTCTGTTAATGATTTCCACATCAAATATGGAGTAGCCTTTCCATGGAGGCTGGACACAATGTGATCCTTCACGCCCTCCAACAGAATCCTTCGACATTTTGCGATCTTCTTTTGCCAAGCATCAGCTTGAGTAGCATCAGTGGGCTTTGGGATTTCCGTATCTATGAACTCCTTCAGCCCATTATCATCCAATACTGCCTCCATCCTGTCCTTCCATGCAATATAGTTTGAGCTGCCCTCAAGAGCATACTCCAATCGCAATCCGTTGAAAGACATTGCTGCGTTGTCACCAAGAAAACACTGCTGCAAATTCGAATTCCACCAGCAACCAACTCAACCGCCTCGGATCTAAGATTCGTGAGAACACAATATTTCTCGTACAGAGATTGACTGTATGGGATTTTACCGGATATTTCACCTTCCAAAGGAAGGATGAATCCAGAGGCTACCTGGCCCGATTACAGGCTCTGCCTAGAGAAATAGAATGCAAACACTTCCTGAATAGTAGATCTGATGATCAACAGCTCTGATACCATGTAGACATTTTGAATATTTTAACACATATTCAATGGAGATTATCCTGATCATGTACTATTGCGGAAAACATACACAATACATAAGCTCCTCTACGTTGATATTCAATATAGCAGCATCAATAACAATAAAACATCAAGAGCATTCACACATTAACACAGTATGTATCCCGGGGAAAGCATGTCGCTAAAAACCCCAACTATCTGTATATTAATGATTGATTCATGTAACATTACACAGCATAATACTTCTCACAAGTATCTCCACCTCTGTTACACACAAACTAGCTCAGATCTGAATCAATCACTAGCTCAAATCTCCTCCGCTGCTTGCCTACCTCCACTGCGCAATCCTGCATGAGAACACTGATGAATGAATGATCCAAATTCGTATTTCCCTTAGATATACCACGCAATCCTCATTGGCAATACTCAATCCATTTGATTGTGCAAGATCTGTTGCACAACTATAGTCACAACTGATAGCGATCTGATTCTCTACCACCTGTCCCTGTTGAACTGACCATGCACTGACATGCAACTGAGTTAACTAATGTATTCTATAGTTGCATTATGAGTTAATAACTTGTGAATTAATTAATAACTAATTCACCCAACTCATCTCTAGTCTATTTTCCAGTTAGACTAAATACAACCAGTTTAACAAAGCTAAATTGAACACAACTCCAACAACTGCACCTCCAGTCCACTAAACTCAACTCACTTGAGTTCTAACTGAAGTCCTGCATGCAAATATTAGTCATCCCATAGGTAACCACGTATTTCCTTCTGGGATCTGCATGTACCACATCCGTAACTCATCCTGAAGTGCTCCAAGAGAATAAGACAAATTTTATAGTCTAAATATTATTATGAGCTAATAATATTTGACTGTTCTATATTTAGACTGAGCAGTCACTCCGCTGTGATCTAAAAATAGAAGTCCATCTATTTTTCCTAACTTCACCAATCATCCATAAACAACAACCTGCAATCCATAGACATGATCCATATGTCTAAAAATAGACTTGCGCCAAAAATAGCCTGCGGGCCCACTTAGTGAAGCCGACCTTTTTTTTCACTAAGCTCCATCATCTTGTTGCAATCTCAACAAGATGGAGTTCTTGAACATCTCCTCACTCGGCACAGCATACCGATACACTGTCAAAATTGAGCAAAAGTTCAAACAAAAGAAGCGAGACTTTGGATCTACAAATCCGATGCCCAAAGGACAAAGCCAAGGCGGGGTGACCCAAGGCAACTCGTCGAAGATGTAAGAAAAGAACAACACCACGAAGCTGAAGAAGCACATGAGAAAGTGGTGTGAGTTCCACAAGAGTCCCACTCATAACACAATTGAGTGTCGGACCAAGCAGTCGTTGGTGGCCGAGTTGAAGGCTTCCGAATCAGATGCATGTTCCGACCCTGAGTCAAAACCCGATAAGGGGAATGGCAAAGGGAAGCAGATCATTGATGTGGAGCCCAGTGCCACTGTTGCCGTCGCCAAGATCCAGAAGAATGAGCCTGAAGACCCAGAGGAGGGGGAGCTCCTTTTCCACTCACAAATGTGGGTGAAGGGTTCACCGCTGCAATTCATTGGTGATAGTGGGAGCTAGAAGAACCTCGTTTCAGTAGAGGTTGTGAAGCGATTGGGCCTACCAACTACACCACACCCACAACCATACAATATCGGGTGGCTTCATGAAGGATGAGATCTCAAAGTTTGCCAATCGTGTCGCCTTCCCTATAGCATCAAACCCTTCATAGACGAGGTATTGTGTGATGTTACACCTCTGGATGTTTGTGATGTACTATTAGGCCAACCATACTTGTGGAAGCGACATGTTGTGCATGAGTCAAGGCCTCGCACTGTCAATATTTCTTTAGATAATTCATTATATAGGATACTAGAGGTAACCGCACCTACTGCCACCACTTTAATCTCTGCTAAGAAAGGCAGTAAGCTCATCTCCCAGACCGGGAAATTTATTTCCTGTTTGGTTCGCTCCCAAAGTAAAGGGAAGATCGTTGCTACATCCATGACCCCCGCAAAGGGTTCCTCCATGCAACAGCAATAGCAAAGGGATAGGGTCATGACAGAACACAGGAACAACTTCTCCTCACCCACAGCGGCACCACACAAGTTTCAGGTGGGCGACAAAGTTTGATTACATCTGCAGAGAGAACGCCTTACCAGAACCCATCTGAAACTCAGACCATCCGAAACTCAGACCACTTCGACATGGTCCTTACACCAGTACCAAGGCTACGGGAAGCAATGCTTTGAAGCGCAAAATTCCTCTATTCCTTCGCTTGCACCGAGTGCTCAATGTGGACCATCGTCGATCATGCTTCCCACCATTTCTGGACACATCAGAGATTGCAGAACAGCTCACCAGAGACCCAGCTCTGCAGAAGCTTCCTCATCTCAAGGAGGAACTCAACACAATGGGGACCATTGCTTCCTAAGGGGGGAGGAATGATCCAGGTGGATGTTTGTGGCCACCCACCTATCCCATTTGGACCCCCACAACTGTCTCTTTCAATTTTTCAGTTTCCTTTATTATAACATAGTTTACTATTTTTAGCAGTTTTTCGGGTCCTAAACTTCCGGAGCCCTAAACGATGTTTTTTGGGAAATCTACAGCCAACAATTTTTCCATTAAAAAATCATCTTTTCCGTCGTAGTCCTCAGAGAGATCTTTCCAACGGGCTATCATGCGCATCAAACTGAGATAATACGACCAATTCACGACCCTGGGAAGTTGATGTACCAACTTACCCAAAAATGGGGCCCACAATTTGGCGTTTCATCTTCTAGGGTTAGGTTTTGGAATGTGAAGGGTTTTCCATTGTTTCTCAACAATAAATAGGCCTTCGAGCCTCATTGTAACATAGTTTCGAGGCATGTAGCGACCACATATCTTCTCAGAGATAAGCTACCATCGCCCTAGCTGGTTTATTTCCATTTCTGGTTGTAAGCATA
Source organism: Pinus taeda (assembly GCA_000404065.3). NCBI lineage: Eukaryota > Viridiplantae > Streptophyta > Pinopsida > Pinales > Pinaceae > Pinus > Pinus taeda. The sequence goes on from APFE030997290.1 coordinate 5,414, forward strand.
TTTCAGTATTTTCCATTAATGAAATGAAGTATTATTTCCGCTGCATCTTTGTGTATATCGTTATCTCTGTATTTTATTGCGTTCCTGTTTAAATCTAGATCAGTTGAATTGCAATTTTTCTATTATTATGTTTGTGTGCTATTGTTGTTTACTTGTTTCAGGAACTTAAAGAAGGAAGTGAGAGATTGCCGGAACGAGCGAGCGAAGACTTCATCAATCAGGATAAGCGACCAAGAGGTAGGCCCTCTTGATTGATTCTAACCTAAGTAAATCTTCCATAGAATGTATCTATTGTGGCTAGACCCATTATCAGGCTAGAGGAATTCAATCGTGTCCACACTTATAATTTTACTTCATCGCAAATTGGTTCCTCCGCTGGGGAGATACCATCTTTTGTTTGTTTTCGATTTAATGATTTCGTGAGAACTTTGCTAGTTTCACATTTTCCCTTTGGTTCTATTTCTTTTCTCCTACTTACTGGCCTAAGTCTAAAATTCAAAGTAGCAGATCTGGTCCCTGTTTTGAATTTTTTTTTTTCCTTAGTTCCCTCGTCCAACACATTTAATCCTCTAACAGTTGCACCGACCAGTGTGAATTGCTGAAGAATAGTCGCGCCGACCAACCTCTGGCACTTGTTGTCAGTTAGGTAGTCACGTCGATGCCTGTAAGTGAATATTAGGGCCTGACCCCAATCTTGGCCAGTGTGTTATGTTCTTGTGATTTTGACCCCGTAAGCCTTTTAATCTGTTTCCCCCCTAGCTAGAAAACTTAATTTAGCTTTCTTTTTATGCTTGCTTAGTTTACCCCACCCTCTAATGTGTTAAGTTTGGCCCTATGTGAAGTTCTTTTTTATTTTTTGTTTGAATCCTTTGATCAGTGCTAGTTCTCAGTTAGGCAGTCACTTTGATCAATCATTAGCATTAATTGTAGTACTAGTCAGTCATGCCTATCGATGCTAGTTGTAGTACTGTTCAGTTGCGCTGGTCTCTGAGTTAAGAAAAAATCAAAATTTCTCCCATTCTAGTGCCAGTGTGTCTTGACCCTCAGACTCTCTTCTTCCACCAGAGGTGACTAGGATGCTTTGTTTGCTTCATTTTCAATTAAATGAGTGAAAGAGTCTCGTTTGTTCTCTTATTTCAAGTGTCTCTTTTCTATTTTCAAGCATAGATTACATTTCTTGGTTTGTCGATTGAAGCATTTATGTGTTTGGTCTGTTCGATTCAGGGAAGAAGTTGCATTTAGTTTCCTTTATCATGCTTTGGATTTGATCAATGCTTGTTTGTTTGGAATCGTGAAAAATCTCATTAAAGTGCTTTATGTGAAAGATTCATTTTGCATTTTATGAGAATGAGAACATCATTCTAGTTTACTTAAGCAAAAATATTGCATTAGTAGTGTCGCTAAGAAGCTAGAATCGCATCATCATAGTCATGGAAATGAAATGAAACTTCTTTTGTTGTTAAGGGAAGATTAAGTGCATTTAGGACATGTGTTAGAGAAAATTTTCATTCTTTCATTGTTGCATTTATTTTGTGTTCCCTATCTCAATTAGTGTTAACTTTCTTTGAACAAAGATCTCTTTTCTCATATAGCTGCATATAGGAGTTTTCAGATGGCAACGGTAGGGCTTTGTAATTGAAACCTAATTCAAGATCAACTGTTAAAATTTATTGAATTAATCTAAGGAAGCATTGAAACTTAACACTCACATTTAGTGGTCTAGGCTAGAGACGTGTTCCGACGTCTTTAAAGCTAGCAGTTGTCGTTTGCTTCGACATTAGACAGCGGTAGTACAAACTTGTGCTCCCTATACCGTTGTGTATATAAAGGGAGACCCCACTAAGCTGCAATATTTTATCCATAAGAATCTAAGTATGCCACCTTGTAAACATGATACACCGAACACAACATTCAGGGAGATTGCTTTCCCATACTTCTTGGTTCACCACGAGGTATTCTGCAGTTCACGGTTACCTCGTAATCCTTTTGCCTAGATTATCTGGAACAATCATTTTGGTCTTTTTGACTCATTAAATTTAAAAGATCACCTGATCATTTGTCCTTTTGAGCTTGTTTAAAATCGAAAGTGATAGAGTCACCTTTCACTCTTTTCTTGACTCTTAAAATATGAAAAGGCAAAGTTTTGTTTCAATGTCTTCAAATTAACTGCCCATGAAATATTCATGGTTAAAGTTATCTTCCTTAGTGATTCTTTAGGGTCAATTCCAATGGCAACATTTCCAGAGTCTACCAGTCAAGGGTTCCTCTCGGATGGTAATCCTAGTCCTTTTCCTTCTTTTGGAAATGCCAGTGCTCCTAATATGGAAACGTTGTCCCTCTCTGGGTTAAACATTGGTTTACCTGTCTGGTTATTTTCGACCTCGATGATCCCAAGTGTCCCAATTCTTGGCCCTCCATCTCCTTCATTTTAATCACGTTATGATGATTCTCAGGTTGACCCCTCGCCTTCTTCCCCTATTTTTTCACCCTCCTCTTCTACTTCGCCTTGTGAAGGTTTGAAATCCAGTAATCAAGAGGCTAAGAAGAAGAAGAAGAAGATGACGAAGAAGAAGTTAAATAAGCAGGAGGCCAACTATGCAATTGTTGCTCCAAATACACTTCCCGTTGACAACCCTTCTCTTCGTCTACAGAAGGTCAAATTCCTTTGCAAGATCTGTAAGGGTGACCATCTCTTTTGAGACTATCTTGGCATTCTCAGAGTCTTAGTGGTATGGTCTCAAAATCTAGATCGACCATCCCCATCGACCTCTAGAGATCATGTCGACATTGCATCCTCGATTAATGATGGTAAGAAGAAAGGGAAGATTAGATTTCCCTGTAGGTTATGTGAAGGAGAGAATATTCTTCACCTTTGTCCTCTTATGGATAAAGCTTCCAATGTTTTGGAAAACCTTGCAGCGCCTCAACCCCAACTTCATGTTGGTTATCAAAGGCTTTCTTCTGACCCTCTCCCGGTTGGTAAAGACATTGACTTGGATTCATCTCTTGTCAGTCCTGCTCTTCTTGAGCGAGACTCTCTTGTGTTTGTTCCCGACCAACCATTGGTAAAAAAGAGTGTTGACTTGGTTCTGCCACTAGTTGCTCACTCTGTTACAAAAGAGAGTGGTGATCATACTTCTCATGTTCTTCTCATCTTCTCATATTCTTATGAACCAAAGAGTGACCCTCTCATCTGGGTTGTTCACGAGAATCCTTCTCCTATTCCTGTGGGAAATAATATCATACCCCCACCAAGTAGTTTTGTCGTCTCTTTCAATTGGGGTCCATTGACTGCTTTCCGCCTCCCATCTTATGTGCGTTTCTAGATTACAATATAAGCCTATAATATGGTAGTACCTAGCACTATATTAGATGAAGGTGCATCTGTTAGCATCATGTCTTCTACTACTTGGAAATCTTTGGGTCTCCCATAGCTTGTGACTGTCACCCAGAATCTGTTGGCTTTCAACAGAGGAACCAATCACCCTTTAGGGATCCTTCTAAAGTTCCCTATTACTTTGGGAGGAAATACCATCTATGTAGATGTGATGGTAGTCCAAGGTTCGTTAGATTTCAATCTTTTCCTTGGATGCGACTATGTTGATGTCATGGGTGCTCTTGTTTCTTCACTTTTCCGTGTGGTTTTTTTTTTCCGCACGAAGGGAGAATTGTGACTATTGATCAACTACCATTCATTGGTCGCCAGGCGTCTATTTTGCAACCATTATGCCCTATTGGCTCTTGTTTGCAAGCAGTAACTTCCTCACCATAGGTCAATTATGTAGCTACCCGTTCCGTCTCCACATCTGCTGATGATCACACAGATGGTATAGTACATTATGTACTAGGGGCATTGGAACCCAATATGTCTTTGGTACCAAATGACATGTATTCCTTCTCGAACGTGGTTCTTCTATCTAGTGAAGACCTCTTTGGATCCATGTTATCATATGTTCCATGATCAAATTAAGAGAGCATAGTTCCTTATATTGTGTCAATCTCGTTAAAAAATGAATCAAGGAGTGAGGATAGTTTCTGGTGTTAACCTCATTAAAAAATGAAACAAGGAGTCTTGAGCATAGTTCCTTATCTTGTTTCAATCTCATTAAAAAATGAATCAAGGAGTCCGAGGATATTTTCTTTTACTATGTCAACCTCATTAGAAAATGAAACACCTCCCTTTTCCAAATCGAGTCTTTGATTAAGATCTTGTAAAATCCCAATCGAATCTTTCCAAGATCTCGAAAGTGAAACTTAATTCCATCCATCTAATTGATTGAAATGAAGCTTGGGGGGCATGTACCTCGATTGAGTCATTATGTCGGAGGCACGCAAACTTATAGAAATCATAGTTTCTCGGTTCAATCTTGTGTAAAAATGAACCCATGCCCAATTTACATCTCGTGATTTTTGTTTTTATCAGCTAATTTCTGCTAGATGAGCCTTGGTTGTTTCATTCTATCACCACCATCTCTTTGGTTGATCATATGCTTTCACTTGGTTGTTTTTCCTTTCCTGAGGGACCATAGCGATGAGTGGTGTTATTAGCCAGCCTCTTGACCATTACATGGTTTGAGAAGTTCCACCTTTTCCAGAACCAGTTGCTACCCTTTATACCACTCGTTCCTCTAGGACAAGTCAACTTTAAGCTCTCTTCTGACTCATAAAAAATGAAAAGATTGTCGAGTATTTTTCCCTTTTGACTCATAAAAGAGAATAAAATGGGGGGTCCACTTTCAAGCTCTTTTCTGACCCTTTAAAAGTGAAAATATGGTTGAGCCCTTGTTGTTTTGAACTCGTTAACGGATGTGAAATGTCGTGCACCTAGTATAAGTTTACCCCTTTGTCGAGTTGGGAGGCATTATTTACGAAAAAGGTCCTCCTTGACTGAAATGGTCAAGTAGTTATCTGAAGTATTATTTTCTACCTTTTCGGGCTCAGGAGACACAAACTTATGAAAAGGGACCATGTGGAGTTTTCTTTTACGTATCTTTTTAAAACTCTCTAAACATGAAAAAGATACCGAGTTATACCTTTGTCAGACTCGTTAAACTATTAAATGACATTGGATTCATCACCATGATGGACATGAGCTTCTCCTTCCTAGGGCTTGTTAAACTTACTAGTTCGGATTCATCCTAAGGATGAACTTACAATGCAAGCATATTCTATCCCCTTCACGCTTGCGATTAAAAAATAATTGGGCTACTCGCCAGAAATGGTGGGGGGGGAATTTGGAAATCTATTAGTCGTGTCAGTAGCTCACTATTGAACATGACACTCCTTGCTTCGTGTTGGGTTGGGACATCCTTCGTTACATCATTGACCTTCCTGGGTTTGGGTCATTCATTTTTTCCTTCCATATGATCTCTGCTATGTCACCATGACCACGGATCCTATGGATCCAAAAGCTGCCAAACTTTCAATTGTGTCGCCGATATGTTCAAAAGTTGTTCTTCTACAGTTACACTTACCTTTGATTCTCTGTATCATCCAAAATCATTTTGCATCCTCTTGTCTCGCATCGATGATGTAGGATTCACTATGACCCTCCTTCAAAATAGTCACTTTCTGTCGACTTCAACTGATTATCCAGGAAGTTGACTGAGAGACTCCCTTCCAGTACCTTAGAGATTGCATGCCCTAATGGCAAGTTCTTCGCACTCGACAACAAGTTCACATCATTGGCTTCTGATCAATTGATTTCACGAGTGTTCGACTTTAGTTCCTATATTCACATGCCGTGAATTGTGTTGATAGTACCTTGAGGGCCATTGTCGTTATTGGTGGTTTCTCTCATGCTTGTTAATAGTTTACATCATTGATTGGTAATCAAACGAATTTCTATCATGTTCGACGTCAACACATCTATTCGCATGCTAGACTTTGTACTTTGATCGGGTCGTGTTGGAGTGCAAGACCTTGGACTTAGATCAAATAAGTCTAGGTTGCGAAGTGGTGTGACATGGTTTATGATGATATGCATATCTCTTTCAGATGGCTAGTTGCGACCAGACCATGAGTTATCATATATGATCCTTCTCATTATTGGATGGTTGTGACCATACCTCGATTTCATTATGATCCTCTTTGACGGATGTCTGCAACCATACCTGGATGCATTTACATGATCATTCTCTAGATGGTTGTGTCCATGCAATTATTCATCTATTATTTGACAGAGATCTCAGGTTTATGCATATGTATCTATACTTGCTTGCAGGTTTTCCAACGGAAAATCGGTTCCCCACACTGATAATAAAGCATTTCATCCCTCACTCCAGCTCAGCTTTCATGCTTTAGGGGGCATCTGTTACACAACATTTTGTCATTGTCCCTATACTCCCCGTTCCTTGATCCTGGAGGACCTCTACAATGAATCCCACATGCTTTTCCTTCATGAAGAAACTCCCATTATGTCCCTCTTCATGAGCAGATCTTTTCCCTTTTGCACCATTTCCCCTGAAACTTCTGTTTTGCCCAGTTTACATGATCGACGCTAATGGCCTTTGTCTCCCCCATGCCGATGTGCAGATATTAGCACTATTCCCCATGTCGATCAATGTGACTGAGTTCTGTTCCAGTTGCACTAGTCCTGTTATTGGAAGTTTTTTAAATTAGAGTCAAAGCTTCCATCTCTAGAAGCTTCATAACGGAAGTCTAGTAAATGGTTTGGCCAGATGGAGTCGAGGATGTCAGTTTGGGCTCCTTTCCCCTATAAATATGGAACTACCTCAAGGGATAAGTCCTTCTCCCATGAGAAGAGGATCCATCTCCCATCCATATTTCTATATAAACCTCCCTTCTTCCCAAGCACAAATTAGTGTGGTAGTTAGAGTTTTGGCTGAGTGCGAGTATATTATTTTGGTTAGACAAGCACACTATTACAAGTTGTAGCCATTTAGTTGTGTGAGGGAGAAGTGTGTTTGGTTTGGAGTGAAGCCTAAAGGGAATATCCTTTAAACTATTGTTGTTTGAAACCATCCTGGAGTGCTAGCTGAAGTGTGTGGGAACCCAGTCTTGTCAAAGGAAGACTGTGACGTCAAGACGAATGGTAGTAATCTCTCTTTGATATTGATATATGCAACTATCGATTGATTTCCTACATATTTTGTAATATTACATATTCGTGTCTTAATGCTTCTTGACTCGTTAAGTAGGTTGAATTGAAATTTGTCTATTATTATGTTTGTGTGCTATTGTTTTTTACTTGTTTCAAGAACTTATATAAGGAAGTGAGATATTGTTGGAGCAACCAAGTGAAAACTTCATCAAACAGGATAAGCGACCAAGAGGTAGGCCCTCTTGATTGATTCTAACCTAAGTAAATCTTCCATAGAATGTATCTGTTGTGGCTAGGCCCATTATTGGGCTAGAGGAATTCATTCATGTCCACACTTATAATTTTACTTCACCACAAATTGGCAACCCCGCTAGGGAGATCCCATCTTTTGTTTGTTTTGGATTTCATGATTTCGTGAGAACTTTGCTAGTTTTACGTTTTCCCTTTGGTTGCGTTTCTTTTCTCCTACTTACTGGCCTAAGTCTAAAATTCATAGAAGCAGATCTGGTCCCTGTTTTGATTTTTTTTTCCTTAGTTGCATCAGTGAGTGCATTTAATCCACTGACATTCGCGTCGACTAGTGCGAATTGCTGAGGAACAGTCGCGCCGAACAGCCTCTAGTGCTTTTTGTCAGTTATGCAGTCACGTCAATGCCTATAAGTGAAGATTAGGGCCTGACCCCAATCTTGGCCAGTGTGTTCTGTTCTTGTGATTTTGACCTCGTAAGCCTTTTAGACCATTTCTCCCCTAACTAGAAGGATTAATTAGCTTGCTTTGTGTGCTTGCTTGGTTTACCCCACCCTCTGATGTGTTAAGTCTGGCCCTGTGTGAAGTTATTTTTTATTTTTTCTTTGAATCCCTCAATCAGTGCTAGTTATCAGTTAGGCAATCGTGTCGATCAAGCATTAGTGCTAGTTGTAGTACTGGTCAATCATGTCAATCGTTCCAATCAGCGCTAGTTGTAGTACTATTAAGTCGCGCCAGTCTCTAAGTTAAGAAAAAATCAAAATTTCTCCCATTCTAGTGCCAGTGGTTCTTGACCCTTTCTTCCGCTAGAGGGGACTAGGATGCTTTGTTTGCTTAATTTTCAATTAAATGAGTGAAAGAGTCTCGTTTGTTCTCTTATTTCAAGTGTCTCTTTTCTCTTTCCAAGCATAGATTACATTGCTTGGTTTGTCGATTGAAGCATTTATGTGTTTGGTTTGTTTGATTCAAGGAAGAAGTTGCTTTTAGTTTCTTTTATCATGCTTTGGATTTGAATCTTTGATCGATGCTTGGTTGTTCGGAATTGTGAAATTTTTCATTAAAGTGCTTTACGTGAAAGATTCAGTTTTCATTTTATGAAAAGGAGAAAATCATTCTAGTTTACTTAAGCGAAAATATTGCATTAGTAGCGTCACTAAGAAGCTAAAATTGCATCATCATAGGCATGGAAATGAAATGAAACTTCTTTTATTGTCAAGGGAAGATTAAGTGCATTTAGGACATGTGTTAGAGAAATATTTCATTCTTTGATTGTTGCATTTATTTTGTGTTCCCTATGTCTCAATTAGTGTTAATTTTCATTGAACAAAGATCTCTTTTCTTATATAGCTTCATATAGGAGTTTTCATATGATAGTGGTAGGGCCTTGTAATTGACACCTAATTCAAGGTCAACCATTAAAATTTATTGAATTAATCTAAGGAAGCATTGAAACTTAACGCTCGCATTTAGTGGTATATGCTAGAGACATGTTCTGGCATCTTTAAAGCAAGCAGTTGTCGTTCGCTTCGACATTAGACAATGGTAGTACGAACTTGTGCTCCCCATATCGTCGTGTATGTAAAGGGAGACCCCGCTAGGCTACAATCCTTTATCCATAGCAAGCTGAATCTGTCGTCTTGTAAACGTGATACACCGAACACAACATTCAGGGAGATTTCCTGCCCGTAATTCTTGGTTCGTCGGGAGGTATTCTGTTGTTCATGGTTACATGGTAATCCTTTTGCCTAGATTATCTAGAGCAATCATTTTTGTCTTTTTGACTCATTAAATTTAAAATATCACCTGAGCATTTGTCCTTTTGAGCTCGTTTCAAATCGAAAGTGATAGAATCACCTTTCGCTCTTTTCTCGACTCTTAAAATACGAAAAGGCAAAGAATGTCTTAAAATTAACAGCCCACAAAATATTCCTGGTTAAAGTTATCTTCCTTAGTGATACTTTAGGGTCGATTCCAATGGCCAACATTTCCAGAGTCTACTAGTCAAGGGTTCCCCTCGGATGAGAATCCTGGTCCTTTTACTTCTTTGGAAATGCTAGTGCTCCTTATATGGCAACGTTGTCCCTCCCTGGGTTAACCAATGGTTTATCTATCTAGTTATTTTTGACCTCAGTGATCTCGAGTATCCCAACTCCTGCCCCTCCATCTGCTTCATTTGAATCACGTCACGATGATGCTCAAGTTGACCCCTCAACTTCTTCCCCTATTTTTTTCACCCTCCTCTTCTACTTCACCTGGTGAAAGTTTGAAGTTTGAAATCCAGTAACAAAAAGGCTAAGAAGAAGAAGAAGGAGAAGGAGAAAAATAAGATGAAGAAGAAGAAGTCAGATAAGCAAGAGGCCAACCGTGCAGTTATTTCTCCAACTGCACTTCCCTTCGACAAACCTTCTGATCCTCTGTGGAAGGTCCAATTCCCTTGCAAGTTGTGTAAGGGTGACCATCTCCTTCGAGACTGTCCTGGCATTCCCAAAGTCTTAGAGGTATGGTCTCAAAATTTGGATCGACCATCCCCATTGACCTCTGGAGATCATGTCGATGTTGCATCTTTGGTTAATGATGGTAAGAAGAAAGGGAAGATTAGACTCCCCTGTAGGTTATGTGAAGGAGAGCATATTCTTCACCTTTGTCCTCTTATAGATAAAGATTCCAAAGTTTTGGAAAACCTTGTAGCTCCTCAACCCCAACTTCATGTTGGTTATCAGAGGCTTTCTTCTGACCCTCTCTCGGTTGGTAAAGAGATTGACTTGGATTCATCTTTTGTCATTCTTGCTCTTCCTAAGAGAGACTCTCTTGTGTCTGTTCCCTACCAACCATTGGTTGAAAAGAGTGTCAACTTGGTTCCGCCACTAGTTGCTCACTCTGTTCCAGAAAAGAGTGGTGATCATACTGTTCATGTTCTTCTCATCTCCCCAGATTCTCATGAATCGAAGAGTGACCCTACCATCCTGGTTGTTCAGGAGAGTCCTTCTCCTATTCCTGTACAACATGGGGGAAATCATATGATACCCCCACCAAGTATTTATGTCATATCTTTCGATTGGGGTCCATTGATTGCTTTCTACCTCCCATCTTATGTGCCTTTACGGATTACAGTACAAGCCTATAATATGGTAGTATGTGGCACTATATTAGATGAAGGTGAATCTATTAGCATCATGCTTTCTACTAATTAGCAAGCTTTGGGTTCCCCACAGCTTGTGCCTATCACCCAGAATCTATTGGCTTTCAACAGAGGAACCAGTCAACCTTTAGGGATCCTTCTAAAATTCCCTATTACTTTGGGAGGAATGACCATCTATGTAGACATGATGGTATTCCAAGGTCCATTAGATTTCAATATTCCCCTTGGACACGACTATGTTTATGTCATGGGAGTTCTTGTTTCTTCGCTTTTCCGTGTGGTTTGTTTTCCGCACGAAGGGATAATTGTGACTATTGATCAACTGTCATTCATTGGTCACCAGGTGCCTCTTTTGCAACCATCAGCCCCTATCAGCTCTTGTTTGCAAGCAGTACCTTCCTCGCCACAGGTCAATTATGTGACTATGCAATCCGTATCCACATATGATGATGATCACACATATGGTATAGTACATTATGTAATGGGGGCACTGGAACCCAATCTATCTTTGGTACCAAATGACATGTATTCCTCCTCAAATGTGGTTCTTCCATCTAGTGAATACCTCTTGGGAGCCATGTTCTCATATGGTCCATGATCAAATTAATAGAGCATAGTTCTTTGTCTTGTGTCAAGCTCATTAAAAAATGAATCAAGGAGTGAGGATAGTTCCTGGTCTTGTGTCAACCTCATTAAAAAATGAAACAAGGAGTCTTGAGCATAGTTCCTTGTCTTGTGTCAAGCTCATTAAAAAATGAATCAAGGAGTCCGAGGATAGTTTCTTTTACTATGTCAACCTTGTTAAAAAATGAAACACCTCCCTTTTCCAAATCGAGTCTTTGATTAAGATCTCGTAAAATCCCAGTCAAGTCTTTCCAAGATCTCGAAAGTGAAACTTCATTCCATCCATCTAGTTGATTGAATTGAAGCTTGGGGGGGCATGTACCTTGATTGAGTCATTATGTCGGAGGCATGTAAACTTATAGCAAGAATATTTTTTTCAGTTCAAGCTTGTGTAAAAATGAACCCATGCCCAATTTACATCTCGTGATTGTCGTTTTTATCCGCTAATTTCTACTAGATGAACCTTGGTTGTTTCATTCCATCGCCACCATCTCTTTGGCTGATCATATGCTTTCACTTGGTTGTGTGTCCTTTCCTGAGGGACCACAATAATGAGTGGTTTTATTAGCCAGCCTCTTGATCATTACATGTTTTGATCAGTTCCTCCATTGCCGGAACCAGTTGCTACCCTTTATACCACTCGTTCCTCCAGGACAAGTCACCTTTAAGCTATTTTTTGACTCGTAAAAAATGAAAAGATTGCCGAGTATTCTTCCCTTTTGACTCATAAAAGAGAATAAAATGGGGGGCCTACTTTCAAGCTCTTTTCCAACCCTTTAAAAGTGAAAATATGGCAAATCCCTTGTCGTTTTGGACTCGCTAATGGCTGTGAAACGTCGTGCGCCCAGTGTAAGTTTATCCCTTTTTTGGACTAGGAGGCATTATTTACGAAATAGATACTCCTTGACTGAAATGGTCAAGCGGTTCTCTCAAGTATTGTTTTCTACCTTTTTGGGCTTGGGAGACACAAATGTACGAAAAGGGACCAAGTGGATTTTTCTTTTACGTTTCTTTTTCAAACTCTCTAAACATGAAAAAGATATTGAGTTATACCTTTGTCGAACTTGTTAAACTATTAAACGACATCGGATTCATCACCATGACAAACATGAACTTATCCTTCCTAGGGCTCGTTCAACTTACTAGGTCGGATTCATCCTAAGGATGAACTTACAGTGCAAGCATATGTTATCCCCTTCAAGCTTGCGATTAAAAAATAGTGGGGGAAAAATTTGGAAATCTATCAGTCGTGTTGGTAGCTCACTCTTGAACATGACACTCCTTGCTTCGTGTCGGGTTGGGACATCCTCCTTTACATCATTGACCTTCCTAGGATTGGGCCGTTCATTTTTTCCTTCCATTTGATCTTTGCCACGTCATCATGACCATCGATCCCATGGATCCAAAAGCTGCCAAACTTCCAATTGTGTCGTCGATATGTTCAAGAGTTGTCTTTTTATAATTACACTTACCCTTGATTCTTTGTATCATCCAAAATAATTTTGCATCCTCTCATCTCACGTCGATGATGTGGGAATAATTATGGCCCTCCTATCACACAGTCGCTTTCTGTCAACCTCAACTCATTATCCAAGAAGTTGAACGAGAGACTCACTTCCAATACATTAGATCTTGCATGCCCTAATGGGAAGTTCTACGCACTCGATGACAAGTTCACATCATTGGCTTTCAATCGAGCAATTTCATGGGTGTTCGAATTCAGTTCCTGTATTCAAATTCCATGGATTGCGCTGATAGTACCTTGAGGATCATTGTCATTATTGGTGGTTTCTCTCACGTTTGTTAACAGTTTACATCATTGACTGGTGATCAAGTGACTTTCTAGCATGTTCGACATCAACACATCTATTCACATGCTAGAATCTGTACTTTGATCGGGTCGTGTTGGAGCGCAAGACCCTAGACTTAAATCACACAATTCCAGTTGCGAAGTGGTGTGACATGATTCTGATGATATGCATGTCTCTTTCACATGGTTGGATGCAGACCGACCATGAGTTATCATATGTGATCCTTCTCATTATTGGACGGTTGCGACCATACCTTGGTTTCAATATGATCCTCTTTGATGGATGGTTGCACCCATACCTGGATCCATTTACATGATCATTCTCTGAATGGCTGCATCCATGCCACGATTCATGTATCATTTGACAAAGATCTCAGGTTTATGTATATGTATTTGTACTTGCTTGCAAGTTTTATGACAGCAGACCGGTTCCCTGCATTGATTTATAAAGCATTTCATCCCTCCCTCCAACTTGGCTTTCATGCTTTAGGGGGCATTTATTAAGCAGCATTTTGTCATTTTCCCTGTACTCCCCATTCGTTGATCCTGGAGTACCTATGCAGTGAACCCCGCATGCTTTTCCTTCATGAAGAAACCCCCATTATGTCCCTCTTCATGAATAGATCTTTTCCCTTTTGCACAATTTCCCTTGAAACTTCTATTTTTCCAAGTTTACAAGATCGGCACTAATCAACTTTGTCTTCCCCGCACCGATGTGCAGAGATTAGCACTATTCTCCACACTGATCGGTACAACTGAGATGTGTTCCAGTTGCATTGGTCCTGTTATGGAAGGTTTTTTAAATTAAAGCTGAAGCTTCCAGCTCTAGAAGCTTCGTAACAGAAGTCTAGTAAATGGTTTGGTTGGATGGGGTCAAGGATGTCAGTTTGGGATCCTTTCTCCTATAATGATGGAACTACCTCAAGGGATAAGTCCTTATCCCATGAGAAGAGGATCCATCTCCCATCCATATTTCCTATATAAACCTCCCTTCTTCCCAAGCACAAACTAGTGTGGTAGTTAGAGTTTTGGCTGAGTGTGAGTATACTATTTTGGTTAGACAAGCAAGCTATTACTAGTTGTAGCCATTCAATGGTGTGAGGGAGAAGTGTGTTTGGTTTGGAGTGAAGCCTAAAGGGAGGAGCCTTTAAACTATTATTGTTTGAAGCCATCATGGAGCGCTAGCAGAAGTGTGTGAGAACCCGGTCTTGTCAAAGGAAGATTGTGACGTAAAGACGAATGGTTGTAATCTCTCTTTGATATTAATATATGCAACTATCGATTGATTTCCTACATGTTTTGTAATATTACATATTCGTGTCTTAATGCTTCTTAACTCGTTAAGTAGGTTGAATTGCAATTTGTTTATTATTATGTTTGTGTGTTGTTGTTGTTTACTTATTTCAGGAACTTGAAGAAGGAAACGAGAGATTGCTGGAGCGAGCAAGTGAAGACTTCATCAAACAGAATAAGCGACCGAGAGGTAGGCCCTCTTGATTGATTATAACCTAAGGAAATCTTCCATATAATGTATATGTTGTGGCTAGACCCATTATCGAGCTAAAGGAATTCGTTCGTGTCTGCACTTATAATTTTACTTCACCCTACCGTCGTCATCTAAAACTCCTATATGTAGCTATATGAGAAAAGAGATCTTTGTTCGATGAAAGTTAACACTAATTGAGAGATAGGAAACACAAAATAAATGCAACAATCAATGAATTAAATATTTCTCTAACACATGTCCTAAATGCACTTAATCTTCCCTTAACAACAAAAGAAGTTTCATTTCATTTCCATGCCTATGATGATGTGATTCTAGCTTCTTAGTGATACTACTAATGCAATATTTTCACTTAAGTAAACTAGAATGGTGCTCTCCTTTTCATAAAATGCAAAATGAATCTTTCACATAAAGCACTTTAATGAAATTTTCACAATTCTAAAGAAACCAGCATCAATGGAACTACCTCCTTTCCCCTATAAAGATGGGACACCTCAAGGGATAAGTCCTTCTCCCATGAGAAGAGGATCCATCTCCCATCCATATTTCTATATAAACCTCCCTTCTTCCCAAGCACAAACTAGTGTGGTAGTTAGAGTTTTGGTTGAGTGTGAGTATACTATTTTGGTTAGACAAGCAAGCTACTAGTAGTTGTAGACATTTAGTTGTGTGAGGGAAAAGTGTGTTTAGTTTGGAGTGAAGCCTAAAGGGAAGAGCCTTTAAACTATTCTTGTTTGAAGCCAGCATGGAGTGCTAGCAGAAGTGTGTGGGAACCCGGTCTTGTCAAAGGAAGACTATGATGTCAAGACGAATGGTTATAATCTCTCTTGATATTAATATATGCAACTATTGATTGATTTCCTACATGTTTTTTAATATTACGTATTCGTTTCTTAATGCTTCTTGACTCGTTAACTAAGTTGAATTTCAATTTGTTTATTATTATGTTTGTGTGATGTTGTTGTTTACTTGTTTCGGAGACTTAAATAATGAAGCGAGAGATTGCTGGAGCGAGCAAGTGAAGACTTCATCAAATAAGATAAGTGACCAAGAGGTAGGCCCTCTTGATTGATTCTAACCTAAGGAAATCTTCCATATAATGTATATGTTGTGGCTAGACCCATTATCGGGCTATAGGAATGTGTTCGTGTCCACACTTATAATTTTACTTCACCACACACACCAATATTAGATATGCTAGGGTATTAGGATAAGGGAGTGAGGTTAACTTACCTGAGACCATAAAATAAACATAGCATCTTGAGATAGGGTGTGTAAATCCAATTTCAATAGCATGGCCTAGGAAGCCCTTATTGTTATGAAACCAGCTCAAGAAAAGATAGAAAAGATAGTTCAACGCCTTAGAATTCAGCCTCTTCAAGGGGGCAACCTCCTTTACATTACATAAATGAACAATTCTTGGATGATTCAAATGAAAATACCTCCTCTCTATATATAGGAGTC
>APFE030997290.1:21283-105373 GCA_000404065.3 Pinus taeda
ACATAATCAGAGCCTACATAACAATAATAATGCAAGGGCACAATAATAATAATAGTGGGCTTCTATGGGGCTCAATAGTAACAATATGGGCGCTACATGGGTACATAATATAAAAGTGGGTTGTACTAATAACAATAAGGGGTTACTCTAGTAGTATAGGGGCCTAACATGCCCCTCTCCTTCAAAAAGCGTTGTCCTCAACGCTTGAGTAGTTCTTGATGCTTCCGTGTAAAATTCTTGTCCTCCCATGTGGAAACTTCAGCTGGTAAGTTCTTCCGCTTGATGAGATACTCTGAAATTGATCGATTTCGTAGCTGTCGGGTTCTTGTTTCTGTGACATCTCCAGGTTCCAATATGATTTTTCCTTCCTCTTCAATTTCTGGCAATGTTGTTTGAATTAGGATCTTTTGCAACTTTTGAATAAATGGCCATACTTCTTCGTCCTTCTTCCATTCATCCCTTGCTTCATTTATCCAAAATGGTTGGATAATAGAAATAGCACAAAAGAATGCTTCCACATCCTCATCCTTGAAGAGTTGTCCCATTCGGTAAGGTTGCCGTTTTTTAAGTGCATGTAGTATTGCCAACATTTCCTTCTCATAAATAGCTTGCTTGATATGTAGCAGTAAAAATACCCAATCACCTACATCAAAACATTTTTTACTACGATGTTGCTCTACCTGTTGTTTCATTTGATTTTGCACCGAAGTGGCGTTATCCTTTAAAATTTGGAGAACTCGTTGTTGATGCTCGATGTGATCTTTCACTGCTTGAACCTTTTTCTTCTTGATATGTCCTTCTATCTCTAGAGTTTGAGGAGTGATAATTTCTTCTAATCCTTTACAAGATATGGCCGGATTCATTTCTTGATGCTCGATGTGATCTTTCACTTCTTGAACATTTTTCTTCTTAATATGTCCTTCTATCTTGTTAGTTTGAGGAGTGGTAGTTTCGAACAATGAATTACAAGATATGGTTGGTTCATTTCTTCTTTCTCTATGTGATATTTCACTTCTTGCACCTTTTTCTTCTTGATATGTCCTTCTATCTTGAGAGTTTGAGGAGTGGTAATTCTTGCGAATGCTTTACCAGATATGGTATGATTCATTTCTTCTTTCTCTGGGGTGGGGTCCTGGTGTATATCCTCTTGTTTTGATGGTTCTTGATCCTTTTCTTCCTTCTCTTCATATTCTATGTAAAATAATTTCTTCTCAGCACACTTATGACCTTTAGTGCATTTTCTATCACAATTGTAACAAAGCCCTTTTTCTCTTTTTTCTTCCAATTGTTGTGGTGTAACCCTTGTAGGTTGTGGAAGGCTAGGAGAAACAACACTTCCATCTTATAGTTGTGAGGGGTAGACTTCCTTGTTTCCATAATTTTACTTTCCAATATGTAACAAATCCCTTTTACTATTTCCAATTGTTGTGGTGTTGTTCTAAAGAAGGTGTTGCTCTTTGTATCCTCATAATGTGCTATCATTTCCTCCATGAAAATTGACCATGTAACAAGTTTTTTACAAGAACAAAGCCCTGTATACCATAAAAATTGATCCGGTTCTAAATACGAAGATGCAATACATATCTTTTTTAATAGTGGTACACCATGTAGATCAAAATATTGCTCCATCTGACGTATCCAATTTACCGGATCCTTGCCATCAAACTTCCTCATCTTGCTTTTTCTTGATTTTAGGAGATCAATCTTGAAATGACTGTAACTCTATACTTTCAAATCTTTAAGCTCTGAAACTATGATCTGTAGTAGTCCTCTGTGTCCTCTTTCCAATGCCACCAGTCTGACCCCAATTGGATTCTCCAATGAAGAGTTAGGCCAAATCTCCCACAATGACCTGATTATAGACTAATTCAGTAGAGAGAACTTGTACGACGTGCCACGTGTCCCTGTTTTGACCTTTGGCTCTGAAAAATATATACAGGAAACTACCGTCCTCTTTCTGTACCTTCTTACAAAATTTCTATCTGATGCTCAGAGAGAAAGTTATGATGATTTTCCCCAGGTCACCTGTTTTGAATGTAATTCAGGATTTTGCAAAAGGACCAACTTCCTTAGATCATATATCCTAAAATATAGCGTGAAAATATCTGAAATTCGGACCTGAGATTTAGCGTGATGTCTTCTCAAATGGGTTTGTTTTTTAGCTTCTGAAATGTTGCAGAAAAAAAGTTATAGTGAAAATTCCACGATAACCTGTTTGGAGAAGCGAAACCCTAGAATCCAAAGCTCTGATACCAAATGTTATGAAACCAGCTCAAGAAAAGTTAGAAAAGATAGTTCAACACCTTAGAATTCAGCCTATTCGAGGGGGCAACCTCCTTTACATTACATAAATGAACAATTCTTAGATGATTCAAATGAAAAGACCTCCTCTCTATATATAGGAGTCTAAGGGGTCATAAACATAATCAAAGCCTACATAACAATAATAATGTAAGGGCACAAAAATAACAATGTGGGCTTCTATGGGGCACAATAGTAACAATATGGGCACTACATGGGTACATCAATATAATAAGTGGATTGTACTAATAACAATAAGGGGTTACACTAGTAGTATAGGGGCCTAACACTTATAAAGAAAGGTTAAGCATTATCCTACATTGGGACCTTCAAAGTGACCTCCCAACTCTATTTCGAATCGATGGTGATCATATTTGGAAATTGCATCATACTCATGGGGTTCTCCTTTGGGAGGATTTAGGCTTGATACCATGCCCTTGTGTATAGTTCTAGTTTATTCATATACCCCTAGGAAATGTTGTTTTTGGTGGTTACCTTAGTAGCATTTCTTAGGATATTATCACGGGTGACAACAAGGGGGTCGATCCTTGTTGTACTCGGGGAGGATTTCAGGTAGACTCACTCAGTTCTCCTAGGGGTTCTCCATGACTTATAAGGGAACTTGGTATTTGGTTGAATCATTAATCAAGTACCTATTATAATTGTCCCAACCATTTCCTCAACACTGACCCATACATTAATTAAGTGGGCTCGGTGGCAAGAGGATCCCTCTCCCACTGGTTTTGTTGTTTTAGGATCATTTTATTGTGTGATGTTTGTTATTTGTATCAAGTGGCCTTAGGACTTTTATTTGTTAATGCTCGTGTCACCTTTGGTTGCCACCATGGAAGATTTTTGTTTGTTTCATTCTCGTTGACTTGCGGCCCTTTCCCCTATGAGACAGGTCCACCTCCTTGTAGACGTAGACTTGATTCCAACATAGGTACATATGTGTCTTAGATTACTTTGGGTGGTAATCATAGGCCTAAACCTTCCATTCACAGAGTGGTTGACCATGATTTTCTACCTCATAATCCTACCTCTGAACCCATCTAATTAGGTGGGGATATCGACTTGTCTAGATCTTTACACAACCCCTTACCTTAGTCATTCGTGAATAACATTAACACTTATGTGTTAGAATCTATTGTATCTACAACTATAGTAATTGATGGTGTTCCATAGGTCACGTCCTCATCCATTCCTTTAACCACAATTCCCTTTCACACTACATCCTTTAATGACTCCTTCTCCTCATTCTGGTAGAATTAGTGGAATTCTGCCACTTGGCACATCTAGAAAAATTGCCTCCACATCAACGACCTTTACATCTCCATTCACAATGAGTGGAGGTTCTAGTTCCATTGTGTCTAGTATCCTTGTTTACAATGTTATAGGGTCTAACTTATCTTTCACCTCTAGTTTCACAGGACCTACAATGAGTTATGGTATTTCAGTAGGAAGTATGACAATACCTAATAACACATTTCCATATGGTTGGAATATTGTTAGTGTATCCATGTAATATTCTAACAACACTAAATGTGTGTTTATTTCTAGTGGGTTCACCAATCCTTTTGGCAGTCAACCACTTCGAGGATATACATTCTAGAGTCACACATTTGATCCTTGGAATTCCTATAGGGGGACAAACACTTTTTACATATATGATCCATGGGGTACTAATCCTGTCATAACCCCTTTGGATCCCCCTATGGTCTAGGAGCTCAAAAACCTCTTGGAAATCCTTTTGTAACTGGGGCTACCTACCCTGGGGGCTTTAACCAATCACAAGTTTACATGGGCACTGGAGCTAACAACTCTAGCAAACCCTCTCCATGAATAGCCCTAATAATGGAAATAACACATTGGGGGGGGGATCTCCTCCACTTGGATTAAAAGGGACCTCTGTTAGGTCTAAACTGCTAATGCAAATTAGAGTTTCATTTACTATTAATCCGGGTAAGTAAACTTCGAGGATCATCCAATATATATGGACTTAGGGACAAACTAAACTAAGTTAGCTGAAGAAATATTAAAGCTCTCTTATAGGAGACTATTCATTAATATTTCTAATTAACTATTTAAACTAATGAAATTAAAGCTCTTTAAACATAATTCTAATTGATTTCATGAAATATTAAAGCTCTCTTACAAGAGACTATTCGTTTATATCTCAAGCATATAAATTAGAAACTTAAACTAATGAAATCAAACATTAAATAACAAATCAAATTCATTGAAGGAGACATTAATACTTTCTTACGAAAGGTTATTCATTAATATTTCAAACATATGAACCTAATAATTTAATCTAATGAAATTCACAAACAAACACAAAATAAAAGCTTACCAAAACAAAAGTGTACTTGCTAGGCAATGGGGACCCTTCCAAGGATATAAAAGCACACCAAAAGAGAAGTCAAATGTAGAGGATCAAAGAAGCTTCATTTTATTCATCATAATAATTTTCAAATTACGATGGCTATAAGCTCGTATGATCCAAACCAAAACTATTCTAAATTCTACTAGGTTCTAAGATTCTAAAAATTAAGATTACAAAAATTGCAGATTACAAATGAAGGAGATAACACTCCTATTTATACAAAATCTATGATAAAAAAACTCATAAATGTAGACCCACTAAGCCCTCCTTTGATCCACATATTTCTCAACTAATGGTGACACATAACCCTATCCTCCATGAGGTCCATGATCTTCCCCATGATGTTCGTGATCTCCTCAAATTCGAATTTGAACATATAGTGCCACATAAAGATGCCTTGGAAGCTTCCTTTGTACCTACACATGTCAACAAAATCATTCTAATTGTTAGGTATAAGTATATGGATATTATTTTCTAGAGTTTAACCACAAATTCACTTAAAAATACTAAGAATTAATAATGTTTTTGAAAACACAATGGCAACCCATTTAATGATGAAAGTGAAGCTGATGTGGTGACATGGTGGTGGAATAGAGGTGAGAAAATGTGTGAATGGAGTGAAATTGGATGTATTTTAAGGATAACTTTTAGGCCCAACATACCCCCAAACTGAAGGTATTGCATGTCCTCATGTAATCTATTACTTTTTGATACTTGAGCTTTGGCTTAAACTTTGCATGATATCATTTACTTAACTTTTGTAAATTGTTTTTTATGAATTGCAACTTGGTTGGTTCTTGTGTTTCAACCATATTTTGTTTGTTGAATTCAATGTATGATCTTTGCATAATGATAATGGAATGCATCATGGTTGGTTCTTGTGTGACAACCATGATTGTGTTGGCATCCAATTAACTTTTAAGTACTTTTTTACAAAGCCATTTATATGCTCACGATGATGTAATAGTAAATATATTTGGAAAGTATGTGGGTTTTGGAATGTGATATATGAATATGGAAAAATATGAATGTGACAAAGTATGAATGTAAATATATCCTCCCCCCCAAACTGATTTTGGCAGTTTTATGAAATGAGAAAAGGTGGTTTTTCCAAAAATTATCATTTTAGCTTTCAAGGAATTAAATGGTTAAACGTTAGAACATATCATACCTCAACTTATCCTTTCAAAAATGGATGAGAGTTGTGCATGTGTGGCTGCAAAATTCTGATCATAGTCTTCTTCACTTAGCTGTGAAATGGTGGATGAAGTCGAAAAAATGAATCTTTTATTGTTGTTGCATCTACTACTGGATCTTCTGTTGAATGTTTGGAATTTGATGTTGAATGCAGCTAAAAATTCATAAGGCTTGGAAGGTATACAAAATTTAGAATTTACACTTCCCCCTAGCCTTATTTATTGACTTGTCCTCAAGTCATTTACATCAAAAACTGAAAAGTAATGAAAGTAAATCTGCTTCCTCTACTACAAAATGATGGATCTTCAAGTCTTCAACACTCGTTGGCACAATTCTTGTCATGTGAATAAATGTTTTGATGTCGAATAGAACAACAAATTGTTAACTTAGTGGCCATTAATGGATGCCACTAGTCAACACAAAAGCTCCCATCTTTGGTGTGGATAAGAGTTAAGATGCCCCTAACACATCTTTCTAATAAATGAATTTTTTGTTGTCGAATACTTAGAAGATCTGATGAACAAGTGATATTGATATATTCCCTTTGTTTATTGGCATGATAGCTTGCCCTTCAGGCATGCAAGCTTCAAGGTGTTTTTAGAAAAATATTTAGACTCGAGGACTATGGACTTAATGGTGTATGGAAGCAAGGTTTTATTTGCAAGGGTAGGAAAAAGGAAATTGATAATGAATATGTTAAGTGGAACAAAAATCTTGTAAATGAGCTTCGTTGCTTTTATTAGTGGGTTAGGATTGAATAAAATGTAATGAAGTGTATGTGGATAATGAGAAATGGATAATGACTCTTGCTAGGAAAGAGTGACTTATGGCATGCAAAATCTCAAAAATAGCAAATCTGCTCCTTAATTCTGGACTTTCTCCTAAAATAGCTAAGTTTGACCAGCGTTGACTAGCTATCTGTAGATGTCAAATTCAAGTGTGCATAAGTATTTCACCATCCTTGTACATTAATGAACAACCCCCAAGTCTTCGAATTTGCTAATCTATCATGAAACATATCAAACCATTAAACCCTTACAGGAAGTTACAAGAACTCATAATTTTTTGGAAATGTTGTTCTTATTATCATGGTCTTGTTCTTTAGAATTTCTCATGAAAATAGTCTTTTGAAGACCAATTGTCGTCACAATTTAATCTCCTTAATGATCTATTGGTAATCTGAAACCTGTTAAAAAAACTTGACATAAAGAACATAAGTTTGTTCAAGAAGAGATGGTCATTCCCTTCCTGATTCTTACGTAAAAATTGTATGCCAAAATAAAATAGATTAAGGAATATTAAAAGCATAATTTTAGTCCAGTTCATGATGTCAATAACAATATATTTTTAATAATAAAAATAACCATGAAAAGTAAATCCACTCCCTATTTATGTCCGATGACTCACGTGCATGTAAAAGCTTGGCATTATAGATTTTTTGTGTCCTGCAGATTAGTACGTTACATATAACATCCAAGTAATTAATTCCTAGTGTAAATGCGGAATATTATTCTATCCTTGAAGCCAATACTAGTTGGACAAGAATAAGGAACAATAGCAAATGTTTCAACCCTTATGCTTGATTTCGATTTAGATATAAACTCGATGCTCATTGTTGGTCTTCACTTTCTCTGAGCCTTGCATAGGTGGTGAAATTATATGATTATGAAATCCATCACTTAAGAGTAAAACTCACATACCAGTGCCTATGATTGTGAGTCTTTGGTTCCATTTTCCCGCAATGAGTGTTGTCCGATATGAAATGGCTTGTTGAAACAAGAGATCGTTGAATGAGTAGCTGACAAGACTGAGCATATAGAAGTTGTGTTCTTCTTCCTGCAATGTTTCAACAACTCACAGTACTTGTTTCTTTATTTTTCATCTCATTTTTATTGCTATTTGTTTTTTTCTTTTATAATAGATTTTGGGAATGTTTTGAAATATTACGAATAAAAGCAAGTTCAAATAATCATTTTACTTCGTTTCTTATCTATGTAATTCCAAAAATCCCCAAAATCTGCAATAAAAACTAGCCAGGAAGACAATGACACCTCTTCATCGATCTATGTCATCAGATTTGACAAATCCGTGGAAAACGCAGGGGATTCGACCAAGCACTCTACTGTCTATGTAAAGCCTATTAGTGGTTGATTAATGGAATAGGGAGAGGCGACGACAGTGCCATTTGAAGAGAAAAATGTTAGAAGAAACCTCATAATACCACTTTCTGTTGACACAGTCAAACTGAAATGATGACTTAACTGAAAAAAGAACGTTATTTTGTTGTGCTTATCGAAGCTTCCATTAATATCAGAAAATAAAAAATTCCTTGTTGCCTATAATATCATTTTATATTTGCTGAGAGGTCATCACACCTATTTTTATCTCATTGTCTTCTATCTGATTCCTTATGGAGCCTATGCGATATGGTTTTGTCCAATTCCTTTTTTTTAAGAACCCCTCTTATTGAAATGTTGGTCTCCTCACAAGTGTGGAACATTCTATTTCTCTTCATTTAGAATAAGTGATTTCAGGTCTTTTCTGCCAATAGAAAATGCAATTTAGCAATAATTTTCATTTTGAAAACATGTCCTCAAATTGCTTCCAATTGTGTCCCATCTCATACCTGTAGCAATAAAAATTGATCAAAATAAGCAATGAAGAATAATTACTGAATAGGGAGTTTCATGACAGTAATAGTTGTTCATTTAACTCTCAACCTTTGAATATAAACACATAGCCTAGTTACAGAACCAAAATCTGCATGCTCAAATTGCTCAAATAGGGCGTTGTAGGTTAGATTGATTCATGTAAGAGTGATTGTGAAAGTTGGGATGGTGTGATGGAGAAAGTGCTTCGAGGAAAATGATATTTGATTGCTAGTTCAAGATGGAAAACATTTTTCATCATAGCAGTTTGCCAGAAACGTGTAGCAATTTTCACACATCATTTTAAAACTTGATTTCTGGCCAAATAGAAACGAATTTCTAAAAAATAAAATGTGGGTTTTTCTCAAAACATGGTCAAATATAAAACCCAAAAACGTTTTGCTCCAATTTGTAACCGATTGGGAGATATGTGGGGTTCTTTGTAGCCTTATTTGGAAAACTGCATGAGATAAATACGGCTTTAAATGGAGAGACAGTTGCAGCCATTCAGTTTTCTCCTGAAAACAGTCTGCCAATAATCCATCTCTCTGATCTATCAATCCAGATGTGCCCCCTCCATGCATGTGTGTCCTGATATAGAGTATGGATTCATGTTTTATAATTGTGCAACAACAAAGAGATAGTAGCCAGGTCAAGTCTTGATTCAAGTTCATTTTGGTTTGTTATGTTTCATGTTTCATTCATTAATACATTTCAGTTTGAGTTAATAATGCTCTTTTCATTTTCAGTCTTCATCTAACACTTTTTGAGTAAATGTTTGAAGAATTTTCAATTTGTTACCGAGTCTCTTCATGCATGTCATTTTAGTCATCAGAATAGTCAATAGATTTCAAGCAAGTCCATGGAGACTAAATTCAAATGATAGTCTATAGTCCATTTTTCAGATTTTGCTATCAAGTTGAAGTATTCTCAGCATTCCGCTAAAGAATGGTGTCCCAATATGGAGACAATGTTAGAAAAACCAAAAATGCATCGTTGCAATTATTGTGCCAAATACAAATGAGTTCCACCTATAGGAAACACTAAAGATACCATGTTTGCTTTTGTGTTAATGATTTCAGTTGACGGGCAGGATCAACTCAAAGTGAAGTAAGAAGGACAGTTCCTCAACAGGAAAAGTTGATGAGTGATAATGTTTTCCACAGCAACAAACAAACTTATGAGTTCATTCTCTGGAAACATTTTTTTTCAAGATGAATCAGAGACTAAGATCATCAAGGAGATGCTACCTCCACATGTTTGTCTTATGGAAGGTGCTCAGAATCTAAGGTTTAACAATTTAATCCCAACTTACAAAACTTTAAAATCTTTGCAGAGAGAACCCAACATTATACAAGAGATATTTATACATGATGGAAGGCATCACATGGAAGGCAGTAGTGCCCTGAATTTTTATATTAATATTATTTATTTGCAAAAAATTATAATATTGTAGGGAGTCGTTTATCAATATCTTATCTTATCTATGCTAACCTATTGATTTGTTGTTGTTGTTTTTTTTTTACTTTTGTAGGTTAGCATGGCTGAAGTGAATTTTACCTAAATTTATTCATGAGAAATGTGAATGATTAATTATTATTATTATTATTATTTTAAAACAAGACTAAAGGAAAACTCTATAAGATCTCATTTTATTTTTTTATAATCTATTCTACCTTTAACTTGGAAGATTTTTTTTTTCCTAGGTAAAAGAATGCTTCCAGTGAAGCCATCTACGGACTAAAAATTCAAAAATGCTCACATCTAGATTTAAATTTTTTACCGGATTATTTGCAAGCATGTGAGTAACCTATCTTATTCTTGGAGTTAGCGCAAGGTTCTTTTGAAACCAATCTTCAATATTGTTCTTTCTCTGCAAGAAGTGCCTGTTCAACATTTTCAATTTTCTCATCCGTAGATGGATTAGTAAGAAATGGGGGGTTTAAAAACTTAATTTGAAACTAAGTATGAAAAAAAATCAAAAAGCTCAAACTTGAACTCCTTTATGAAGATCCTATTGTCACCAGGTTTCACAAGTTAGTCCATAGAAAGAAATTGCAATAAAATAACTTCCTAAGTCTATCTCCAAATCATCCTCCCTAGCAACAACACCAAAATGTTGGGTCTAAAATGCGGATGCAAATTAGAGTTTCATTTACTATCGATCCAAGTAAGTAAACTTCAAGGATTGTCCAATATATATGGACTTAGAGACAAACTAAACTAAGCTAGGTGAAGAAATATTAAAGCTCCCTTACAGGAGACTGTTCATTAAAATTTCTAATCAACTATTTAAACTAATGAAATTAAAGCTCTTTAAACATAATTTTGATTGATTGCATGAAATATTAAAACTCTCTTACAATAGACTATTCATTTATATCTCAAGCATATAAATCAGAAACTTAAACTAATGAAATCAAACATTAAAGAACAAATCAGATTCATTGAAGGAGACATTAATACTTTCTTACGAAAGGTCATTCATTAATATTTCAAACATATGAACCTAATAATTTAATCTAATGAAATTCACAAACAAACATAAAATAAAAGCTTACCAAAACAAAAGTGTACTTGTTAGGCACTGGGGATCCTTCCAAGGATTCACAAACACACCAAAAGAGAAGTCAAATGTAGAGGATCAAAGAAGCTCCATTTTATTCATCAGAATTTTCAAAGTACAATGGCTATAAGCTCATATGATCTAAACCAAAACTATTCTAAATTCTACTAGGTTCTAAGATTCTAAAAATTAAGATTACAAATTAAGATTACAAAAAATGAAGATTACAAATGAAGGAGATAACACTCCTATTTATACAAAAGCTATAATAACAAACTCATAAATGTAGACTCACTATTCCCTCCTTTGATCCACATATTTCTCAACCAATGGTGACACATAACCCTATCCTCCATTATCTCCTCCATGAGGTCCATGTTCTTCTCCATGAGGTCCATGATCTCCTCAAATTCGAATTTGAACATAGAGTGCCACATAAATATGCCTTGGAAGCTTCCTTTGTACCTACACATGTCAACAAACTCATTCTAATTGTTAGGTAATAAGTATATGGATATTATTTTTCTAAAAGTTTAACCACAAATTCACTTAAAAATACTAAGAATTAATAATGTTTTGGAAAACACAATGGTAACCCATTTAATGATGAAAGTGAAGCTGATGTGGTGACATGGTGGTGTAATAGAGGTGAGAAAATGTGTGAATGGAGTGAAATTGGATGTATTTTAAGGATAACTTTTAGGCCCAACAACCTCTAACACTCCAAGCATCATTCACATCTCCTTTCTTGGATACTCTAGCTTTTCCCGATCTCTCTAAGTTGATGAATGACCCCATATGACATAATCATGTATGGCCTCCTATTCCACATAAGCTACCAACAAATATTCCCAAATTCATTGGAAAACTTGGAGAAGAACCATGCAACTCATATCACCACTTATCATTTATCGTGTTCATCCAACTCTTTCATAGATGATAGTATCAAAATGTGTATTTTTTATTAGAATCCCATTGGTAGTGCTATCAAGTGGCATATTGATCTTGAATCCATCACTTATGATACTTTCCTATCTTTTGCATAGACCTTTGTTAATCACTATCAATTTCCTACTAGATATGACGCTAGTGCAGATATCCTCGCTACCTTCCATTAGGATAACTCCAAGTGCAGAAGATGAAAAGCTTCCAAGCCTCCTAATGAAGTTCTTCGTGAGTGGTGCATTAAGTATTTACAACCTAAAATTGTCGAAGAAGTGGAAAAGGGTGGAGCCCAAATCAAAGAGAAATATATCTTGCATTCCCACCAACTCAACTTGGTCTATTCTCAAGTGGGAACCTTGTATCACCACATTCAAAATGCTCCTCGGACCTTGACTGATCCATCAACTCACAAATCTAGAACCCATGCCAACAGATTCATGGTCTCTATCTCATCTGGAAACATAAAAAAGTGTCCTCTTAGATGGGCCAACTAAGCATCTATTTTAGTGCACATGCTGATAATATTGCTACTCAAACTCCGCATGTCCCTATTCCCACCTCTGAGGTAAATTTTGTACAATCCCCCTTGAATAAGAATCCTTAGCAACTAGGAGGTAAAAAGAAAAATAATAAGTCTAAGACTTCATCTAGGGAACAAGGGACATCACTAACCTAAGACAACACTAGGAGTGGTACCAAAGAGAAGAAGAAGAAGAATTTGTTTCCTTGCAAGATTTGTGGGGATGATCATATTACTCATGAGTGCCCCTAAATGGATGAGATTCATTGATATTTCTCTTAGCAACCTGCTTGTCAACCACTTGCCTTAAAGAATCATTTTACAGCCTAGAAACAACACATGGTTTAAAATCCTCCACTACCTAAAAAACAAGGGAGCAGGGGCAACTCTTTTAATGCCTCACCTTCAATGCAAGATATGTTTATGGCTAATTTAGACATCCATTTAAAAACCAAATCTAATAATTATGGGAATACTGAGAGTTGTACTTCTACCTCTAAGCCCATGAACGAACCTACATTGGGTGGTCAGCTTAATTTTGGTAATCTATCATTGAACAATGTGTTGTGCCCTCCTAAGGGTGCCCTTCAAATGAATATGCATAATCCAAATGTGAAGGTTGCTCACAATTATAACATTGTTGAGGATTTGGCCCAAACTACAATTGCTATGTCTACATTAAAATTCTTGCAAATTCACCCAATGCAATGCAAAGAACTTTTGTCTACTATTGGTGGGGTGGATCCCTCATACTCAAATATGATGACCTTCCATCCATCTCTTTGGAAACCTCGTCTTCCACATAATCCGACCTTCCAGATAATGGTCCATATTTTTGGACAATGCATTCATAGGATAATTTTTTATGAGGGGGCATCGATTTGTATCATGTCATCTAAGTGTTGGAAATATCTTGGTTCTCCAAATTTTTCTACACCTAGATCAACATTGAATCCCTTTGATTGGCACACCTTGCAACCTCAAGGGGAATTTTTTAGCTTTACCTATAGAGCTAGAAGGAAAAAAAATCTCCATTGAGGTTAAGATCATTAATGCATTGTTAGATTATAACCTCCTCCTTGGGAAAAGTTGGTTCTACACTATGACCATTGCCGTGTCTTTAATCTTCCATGTTATCATGTTCCCCCAATTAGTTATACTTCTACAAGCCCCAATTTTTTATTTCATGAACGTTAGCTAGTCCCTTTTGTAGGTGATTCTACCACCCTTGTTAAGAGTATTGGGGAGGGGATTTTCAAAGAATCCTCATTGATGGTCACATTTCCCCTTGCTCCACCTGATCCATGTCCATCTGCTTCCACAATTTAAATTATCTCCTTTTCCACTTATGAATCCCTTAGATCCCTTGATCCTTCGATGGTGCCTACAGAAGACAGATCTCATGGGGGCATAATGTCACCTTTTGTGGAAGTATTCACCTCTTCAATGGTCCCACCACCACCTTATGGCACTGGTCAGAAACTTCATCTTGATATGGAATATGATCATGATATTTTTCCCACACAAGTCGTCACCCCATCACTTTCACATGACCCCCTCAATATTGAGTTTTCTTGAGATAAGGCTATCTTGGAGGTCATGGATTCACAATATAAGCTAAAGGAGACTATGCCTCATGATGCCTCTACTCTTTAGACCTTGAAAATGATGGAGATTAGCACTCAAAATATTAAGTGAATCCAGGGGGTATTTCCTAAGTCATCAAATGAAATAACACCCTTATATTGAGTCAAGTTGATGATTTCTCACACTGAACTTGCCACTGAATTATCCACTCTAAATTCCCCTTTCAACGAGTTTCTTATACCCTCTTCATGTCTTGATCATACTTATCAAGGAGTTGTCTTAGCTTGTGAGACCATTCATCATTTATGTCCTTAGGTTGTTCCTAATAATGTTATGGCTCTAGGCCATCCTTGCAATCATCAACCTTCAATAATATGCAACTTCAATTGGATGTGGCATGGCCCCATGTTGGTGTGCCTAATTTTTCCCCCAAAAACAAATGAGTTCATACATTAGAATCCTTGGCCTATTCCTAACAATGGGCACTACATTGCATAACCTATAAGATTGTATCATGCTTTGTACGTATGTACTATTAAAAAGAATATCATGTTTTTCACTGTTGCTCTGAGGTATAATCATGAAACCAAAAGATAGGACTAGGATCCATCGACCTTGTCATTGCATTGTTGGCATTTTTCATCTATGTTTTGGCTTATCTAAGGACCCACCGCACCAGGTTGCGACATTTATCACTTCTTTTTTCACATCGTAAATTGTGCAATAGAGCCTATCCGCTATGGGCATGCTAGAATAACACCCATTTTCCATTTTAGTTCCCATGTTGTAGTTATTCATAGGTTCAGAGATCCTCTTTACTACCCACCAAGACATCAAAGTTGATCTTCATGCCTCTCTTTTTCTATCATTTCTGGCTATCACCCTATAGGGGGTCCCCACACTTTCTCTCATGTTTCTTCATGTTCACCTATGCTCATGGTCCTCAATTTCTTGCTAGATGTTGTAGTATTGTTGCTTTCCTTCATTTTTATAACTAGATCTACAACAATACTTGATATCTTGCCTTTGCATTAGCATTTCCCCCTTTTTGTAACTTTTCATCACCTTTCGGAGAGACTGTTGTGATGAGAGGATTTCCATTACCAGAAACTTTGCCACTGCCTTCTTCTTTGCTTAGGTCAGTTTTGTCATTACCCCTTGTAACTAGATGCATATCATTATACCACTCGTCTCTTTAGAATGAGCTTCCTTTTTTACCTTCTTTTCATGCTCATTAAATAATGAAAATATCAAGCTCCTTGTTCTATATTTTCATTTACGTTAAATCTATACAAAAATGCTAAGTCCATTTTGGTCTTCATGACTTGTTAAGCTCATGAAAAACTTGAGCTTATTTTTCTATCATATTTTCATGCTCATAAAACCTATATGAAAAACTCAAGTTCTTTCCCTCTTTTCCTACTTGTTAGTTAAATTTAAAGTTGAAGAGTGATATCTTGTCCTTTCTCAATCTTGTTAATTCATGAGAAGGTCACAAATATACTTTTATCTATTTTTTAGCCTCAGTATAAAATATACAAAAAAGGAACCTATTAAGTTCACTTGTCTTCTATTTTTGTGCTCATTAAACTATGAAGATGACACATTATACAAAAAGGGAGGAGCCTTTTTCATTGTCGCAACTTTGCCTTGGAATTGTATGTCACCCTTGAGCATAACACTTGTTTGAGCCATACTCTTATAGTTGATTTTTGGCAGACTTTAGAACCACACCTTCAACTTGAGTCAAGCCACTCTATTTATTGAGTCGGTATCACACTTGATTAGTAACCCTTTGTTGGGATAGGGTCCTTAGGGTCAGTTTTGGGGTTAGTTAACTCAAATTTTGTATAATTTTTTGTAAAATATGTAAAGTCTCCGCAAAATGTGGATGCAGAGCACACAGGTAGATAGGAGTCAAAGGGGTCTTAGCCCCTTGTTTGATAAGTAAATATGTCAATTATTAGACTCACCCATGGTCCGTGGACCATGTTATTGTATTGCATAAAGCTATATATAGTTGAGTCATAGTGAGTCTGAAGGTAGCAGTCAATAACTTGGAGTCAAGGTAGAGATTGTATTGGGAAAGTGCTAAGGCAAGAAGGCTCTACCTCGTGTACTTAGGCGAAAGGGGGAGGCTCCTACAACTGAGTGTGTAGGAGGCCTTGGTAAGTCCACCACTGAGAGCGCGGACCCTTGCAGCTGAGTGCGCAGGGTGAAAGAGTCTGTAATCTGAATGTTGAAGATAAATAAAGGTTGGTTTTGAATAATTGTCTTGCAATCTGAGCATTATTGTTGATTCTATTTATGTAATGATCTATCGCTTTATAATATGTTCTCTATGGAATAATGAATAAATTCTGCGGGAAACCACGGAATCTATCCTATTTGTGCATGATTTAAGTAATTATCCATTTTTGCAAAGATAAGGGTCATTTCTATTATGATTTTTGATGAAATAGATAGATCTGCATGAAGACAAATCTAGGGTAAATGATTAATGTGTGAAAGTTGACAATTTGTATGTTCATAGTCCGTAAAGACTGATCGCAGACCTTCGTGAAGGTTTGGAAACCATTTTCTTAGAATTGCAGCATCAGGACATAGAAGACTACCAATATGCATGAAGGCAAATTTCAGTTATAAGGGCTTAAGAGCCAATTATCACATGTCCCTAGATGCAAAAACTAGGTTCTAACATCCCCCAATACTACTTTGGGAGAGACTGCATTCTGCACTATGCAGGTTGTTGCCGAAAGGGCTAGCAATTAGGGTTTTGTTGGTTGGTACGAGCAACTCTAAACCTAGGTCAAGCCCCCTTAACCTAATAAATGGTTATGTTTCCGGGGCCAAGATCTATCTAAGAGATGTGCGATAAATGGTTTCCTATGAAGAAAGAGCTTGATAAGTGGATTGATAAAAAAAAATGAACACATTCATGTCTTAGGAGAATGGGAGCCCTAAATTATGCAAGGAGTAGTGGTTGCAGATATTTTTGTACACAGACGAGACCGACGCATTCTTACATATCTTCCTAAAGAACTATACTAGTGGCTATCTAAATTGTTTGATAGTCAAGGGACGTGAAGGCTTGAAGGCTCTATAGTGTGGACTCTTGCACTGGTGCGATGTCTGGAAGCATTAGAAATTAATATCGCATGAGTTGTGGACCACTAGATTGGTCGCACATTGGGAAGTTTTGTGACTTATTTCGCAATTGACATGAATATCATCTATAGCGAAGCAAAACGAAGGATCTTTAAAGGACTACGGGGTAAGTATTTGAAATCATTGAAGACTTGGATTAAAATGTTTTTATGTGAAAAGAGGGTTACGCAGTTACCTTGATGTTTGGGGCTATACAAAGTGGGAGATTCTTTAGAAGGAATGGAGGATCTATCTCAGAATATAGTCCACTCATTGAACCCCCTTCAAACGACGACGGAGGGGCAATACTGACTACGCTGTGAAGTACAGTTCAGTTATTTACGCAGGGTATTCCAAGGATACCTCATCCATCCGCCCCATCTCCACCCCCACCTTTGCCTCATATACTTACACAGTCACTGCCTCTGCCTCCATTTCCACCATTCAACATGGCGAACACAATGAAGATGTCGATCTTTAAGGGAACAAGGAGTGAAGATCTCGAATAGTTTTAGCTTGTCGCATGAGTTGTTTGGATAGCACAGCAAATCATCGACGATAATATTAAGAAAGTGCAGTTGGTTACAACCTTACAGGATCGCGCATTAACATGGTATATCAAGTATTGCTTTGATAACCCCAACGTGACGTTGGAAGATACCCAACTAGCTTTGAACAAGGAGTTCAGTAAGCCTAAGTCAAAGGTGTAGTCTATAATTGAATTTAAGGAAATATGACAGAAGATAGATGAGACACCATGGGATTTTGATCAGAGGTTGAAGTTCCTGATCAGGAAGGCCAATATGATAATATCATATTCACAGCATCGTGACTGGTCTATAAAATCACTTTTGCCACATTTAAGAATGCCTCTATCACAGCAAAAGATAGCAACGCAAGAGGAAGCCATGGAGATCGTGATGAGGCTAGATGCCTCACCTATACATGACATGAATCTTGGGGTGCAACAGATTCATTCATAGCTATAAATACTGCACTTGGAGTTGCGGAGCCTAAAGAAAGGAAAGGAAGCTCAGTCGGAGGTGTGTGTTGAGATCTGGTGTCTAAATTGTAAGGGCCACGAACATGATAAGAAAAATTTCCCAGTATTTAGAACTATATCATAGGAGGAGGGCATGTTCCATTGAAACTAGAGAATAATGTTGGGACGAGCATGGGAGATGCACTCTGGTGCACTATCTATTAGGTTCTAGGACAACATGCTACTGATAACTACCATTTACTACATAATTTTGTACAAATCCCTCAGCAATTGTTTTTCAATTTCTATAAGTTTGTAGGACATGATGAATGCCACTGTAGGAGTTATGAGTTGATGATGGATAGAACCCCTACCTATAGGATGTAGGCAAAAAACTAGCCTCAGGATTAAGGCATGGGAGCAGCGCGCGGAGGATTCCAGGGTCGAGAATGAGGAAGAGGCGTTGGACTAGGTCGAGGGTGTGGGTCGATAATATGCTACAACTGTGGTGAAGTAGGGAACTTTGCGCGAGATTGTACAAATCCCATGCATCCATCATGTCAGTATTGTCGACAGTTTCACCGTGTCATAGAGGAATGTTCGGTCCTTATGGTAAAGATGAAAGAAAAGAAGGCATATCCCCAGCAGCCTATACAGAACATTCAAATGATGAGGGCTGAGCCCCGTAAAGAAGATAAGAGCATAAATATCGTGCTAAGGAGTGGAATGAATATTGGTGTAGATAAAGGTAAGTAGCCTAAGGAAGATGGATGGGTGTGCAAGGCAGCTGAGAAGAAAGTAGATTTTGATCTTAATCGTGCTAAAGAGACCTTCATTGAAGCAACGAAGAACTTCGTTGAGGCCTCTACCTCAGAAAGTCAGGAGAAAATACCAAAAACGGGTGAAACACAAGAAGTAGATCCCTCAATACTCGCTACTTTCCTGAAGACTTGTATCAGTACACGACCAGAAAGAAGTACAAGGATTACAGGAGTTAATAAACAAGTGCACTAATAAAGAAAAAGGCTCATATTGAACAACACACTATCAAAAATATTGGTAAGCATAAAATGTGAACGGGGCATGAGATGAGGCTAACTGTGTAGATAGGTGAATATGAAATGGACCAGGTAATTTTGGATCTAGAGTCTGATGCAAATGTCCTACCTAGCCAGACATGAGAAAGGATTGGCAGACCTATGCTGCAGTGGTCTGCTATTCAGTTGCGTATGGAAAATCAACATAAGATTATTCCAATGGGGTGCTTATATGGTGTAACGGTGGACATTGAAGATGCGTGCACGTTGTCTGACTTTGAGGTCATTGAAATAGTGGATGATAGTAACCCATACCCCACACCACTAGGTGATTTTTACACAAACAATTTTATACTATAAATTTTGGGCGATTTTTTTTAGAAAAAATGGAAATTAACGAAACTTTTTTTGGAAAAAGCATGGAAAATTAGCCCAGTTGTGAATATTAGACCCTAAAATTTTCCCCGATGACTATGTAGAAATTGACGATGATCTAGACCAAATATACAAAATAACAGTGCGAGATGAGGATTGGATCAATCCTACAACTGATGGATGAATTGTGTGGGACAGAGATAGCTCCTACGCATTAGATTCAAATGAAGAACTTAAACGCTAGCATAATCGACTGCATGAAGTATCTACGCTCTATTGCAATATGATGACCAAAGCGTTGAGGTGTGTCTCGACTAAGGTAAGAAACCTTCCACACTATGATGTTTTGCTAATGTGGAGTTGTTTTTGGAAGAATTTGAAAGGGAATTACTAGAAGAGTATCGATTCCAGGCATTGGAATTGGTGTTGCGCGCTACGCCTACCCGTTGGTGGGTTACACACAAAGAGAGCTTTGTTGGGTGGAGAGAATACAAAAGAATGATGAAGTTAAGGTTTGGCTATGCTAATATGAGAATGACATAAAAATATAGTGGGAAGGATGATCCACGCGATCATTTAGCACAATGGACTAAGGCCTGGGGAATAGAACCACAACCAGAATGGGTGCATATTTTTTGTCATACCTTAGATACAATCCCAATGAGTTGGTATTTGGAGACGGAGCTTCACCATGGCATGGTTGAATGGGACATTTTACTGGAAATTTTCTATCATCCTTCAGCTTTGAGGATGGTTTTGAGAGCATTGATGAGGCACTACAAGAAATAAAAGCAACTATAATCAGAACGCCAAAGGAACGGGTAGAATGGACTCATCCAGATTGGAGTACACAGTTGCACCATGCATTGGAATGTTATAATGTGACTGTTGAAGAAGAAGAGGATGATACGCATAATATTACCATTCCTGAAACTGAAGGACAACGTGAAGTCGAAGGATCGAAGGTGGCAAACCCATATATATCAGAGCCATTGAAAACTCGACAAGTAAACGTTGGATCTAACACAGAACCTAAGTGAAGATAGGAGGCTATTCAGATGAAGATACAGTTGATAAGGTAGTTGAGCTATTGTGCAAGTATCGAGATTTATTCCCCACTAAGTTTTCATATTTGAAAGGGATCATCAGAGATTTAGGTGTTATGAAGATCACATTGAAGCCGGATGTAAACCCTATTAAGTAGTGGCCTTATCGGCTGAATCCAAAATATAAAAAGAAGGTGCACCAAGAACTAGATAAGATGATGGATGTTGGTATTATTGAGCTCATAGAAGAATCAGATTAGGTAAGCCCAATGGTGGTCCAAGAAAAGAAACAGAAAGGCAAGATTTTCACATGCATAGATCTGCGGAAGTTGAATGATGCCTGTGAGCATGATCTGTCTCCAAAGCCGTTTACTGATGAAGTGTTAGAGAATGTTGGTGGACAGGAGACGTATTCATTTACTAATGGTTTTTCAGGATATCATCAAATAAAGATCGTGCTAGAAGATCGAAGAAAAATAACCTTCGTGAATGAATGGGGGTGCCTTCAATATACAGTTATGCCATTCGGATTGAAGAATGTGCCTACAATCTTTTCCCAACTAGTGATCGCGGTGTTCAAGGAGTTTATTCATAAGTTCCTGGAGTTATATTTTGATGATTCGATTGTTTTTGGCTTACTGAAACGCCATGTTGCGAGTCTACGCATCATGTTGGATACATGTCGAAGGTATTAAATCACGCTAAACTTAAAGAAGTGTATATTATGTGTTCCCTTTTGGATTTTTCTCGACCATGTCATATGTAAGCAGGGATTGATGGTGGACCCTATGAATATCACCATAACTGTGAATTTGGAAGCGCATAGGAATGTGAAACATCTGCACGCGACATTGGGACACATCGGGTACTATAGGAAGTTTACCAAGGTGTATGCCCATATAACTACGTCGATGGAGATATTGTTAAAGAAAGATACAATGTTTTGTTGGGATGAATACTATCAGCGCAGCTTGGATGTTTTGAAGGAGAAAATGGTGACAACACATATTTTGGTAATTCCCGACTAGAAAAAGGAGTTTCATGTGCATGTCGATGCATTTTGTATTGTGCTAGGAGTTGTATTAACACAATTAGCTGAAGGAGGGATTGATCATATGATAGATTTCACGAGAAGGAAGTTATTGAAAGCTCAAAAGAATTACTCCACTACAGAGTGCAAAGGCCTGGCGATGGTCTATGCGATGTAGAAGTTCAGACATTATTTGTTAGGTGGACATTTTAAAATGTATATAGGTCACTCCACACTGAAGTACCTGGTCAATAAGCCTGTGTTGGGGGGGAAGATATGTTGATGGTTACTATTGTTCGAGGAGTGTGACTTTGAAGTGATTGTGAAACCTGGAAGACAAAATGTTAGTCCAAATCATCCATCTAGGATTGAAATAGGTGAAGAACCAAGTAGTTTGGACGAAGGACTGTCGAATGCATAGCTCTTTGTGGTGTTTGTTGCGAATGATCATTTTTCTGATATCATTCAATTTTTAACAACGTGAACAGCTCCAAAAGGTTATTCCACTCAGTAGAAGAAGGAGTTAGCAGTTCGAGCTTCAGATTTTTCAATGATTGCGGGTCATTTGTATAAGATGGGAATGGATGAGATATTGCAAAGGTATGTTTTGGAGTTTTGAACGTGTTAGTATCCTAGGTGAAGCCCATGGAGGAGTAGCACGTGGTCACTATGCAGGGAAAGCAACCACGCAGAAGATTTTGCACGTTGGGCTATGGTGGCCAACATTACACAAGGATTCTACGGCATATTGCAAGGCGTGTGATGCTTGCCAAAGGACGGAGAAGCCTTCGCGAAGGGATGAGTTTCCTTTAAATCCTCAAGTTTCATTGCAAGTATTTGATAAATGGGTTGTTGAATTTATAGGTCCAATACAACCACCAGGTAAGAAGGAAGATGTGCGATACATCATTACTGCAACATAATACTTAACTAGATGGGCAGAACCGCAATTAGTGAAGGATTATACAGCGGCCATTGTTGTGAAGTTTTTGTTTGAATATGTCTTAACAATGTTTGGATGCCCTAAGATTTTGACAAGTGATCAAGGTACAGATTTTTTGAATGAGACGGTCAGCGTGATGCACGAAGAATTTCAAGTGTATCATTAGAAGAGCACACCTTATCACCCACAAGCAAATGGAATAGTGGAAGCTTTTAAGAAGATTTTGGAGCATGCATTGACAGAGGTCTACAATGTGCAAAGGAATGAATGGGACATGCACGTACGTGCTATGTTATGGGCTTATACGATGACCTGCAAGAAGTTGACAGGACAAACGCCATTTAGGTTGGTCTCTTGAATTCAAGCAGTAATGCCTATGGAGTATATTGTGCCAAGTTTACGTATTGGAGTCTTGGTAGAGATGACGGATCATGAGACCTTGGAGGAACGGCTTGCACAGATCATGGAATAAGAAGAAGATCGCTTCCTTGCATGATTTCACTACCAAGTGTAGAAGGAACGCGAGAAGGTATGGCATGATCGACATATTAAGTTGTGAACATTTATGGTAGATGATTTAGTGTTGTTATATGACAACAAGTTCACGAAGTTTCCAGGAAAGTTTCAAATGCATTGGTTAAGCCATATGTTATTAAGGAGATCACAGATGGTGGCGCAGTTCAACTTGCGAAGCTAAATGGGGAACCATTCCCTGGAAAAGTGAACGGAAGTAGGCTGAAACTATACACAGCGGATCCTGCCCCTGCACAATGACTATATGGAAGCAGGACAGTCTTAGTAATCCAGGAAATTGCAAGGGATTGCAGGACTA
This sequence comes from Pinus taeda, assembly GCA_000404065.3. Taxonomy (NCBI): domain Eukaryota; kingdom Viridiplantae; phylum Streptophyta; class Pinopsida; order Pinales; family Pinaceae; genus Pinus; species Pinus taeda. The sequence goes on from APFE030997290.1 coordinate 44,826, forward strand.
GAATCTATGTTGTCTGACTAAGTGAAGAATATGGTAGGGAGGCTGCACAATGGACGGTAGGAGTGTGATAGGTGGAGTTACGCTGGATGAGTTGCGCAATGGAGGGTGGTGCCGCGCAGATGGGTCCAAAAGTAGCAGTTGGGGTTACTATTCATGATTTTATGGCCAAAACTTAGTTAAGAGGAGTGGGTAAGTGCTATTTATTGCGAATATATTTGGAGATCTACCGCCAAAGATGCATTTATTATCATACTTTGGGAGGAAGAGTCGGATTTGAATTCAAAGCCTTCTATAAATTGAGCATGTTGGTCAGTCGAAGAACACTTTGCATTATGAGAACTGTATGGGTGTTTTGTTGTTTGAAGCTTATGAATCATCAATTCTGGGAGAATTTTGTGATGCGCCCCTCGTTCGCAAACTACACTGCAGAAGCCCGAGAGCTATTCATAGAACGAATGACTGCAAGAAACCCCATAGAAGCCATAAGTTCAGAAGTTGTTATTTCTGACGCGTCAAGCCCTAAGAGTTCAGGTATGGAAGCTACAATCCCTATGTCTACCACGTCGAGGTCACCTAGGTCGAAGCAATCTGCTGCCAAAGAAAAATAGAAGAATTTGACGCCGGTGAGACAGTCTCTGAGGAAGAACCTCGAGATACAACAGAAAGAGAAAAAAGATAAACAGTCAGAGAAAGTGGTTGATTTGAAGGAGGAGGAATACCAAGTTGTGGAGGAATTGGATGTCAAAGAGGTCGAGCCTATCTCACAGCTCCCTACGTATATCCCTTCATGGAAGGGAAAAACCAAGGTTACCAAGGACCCAAAATCAAGGAAATTCACAATTTCGACACCCCTGTTGCCTGAACAGGCGGAATTTGAAGGCATGAAACTAGTGAAAATTCCTTCGCTGAAAATAGAGGATTGGGAGCTCGCGAACCATGATAAGCTTCCACATTTAGCAATGGAAAGTATATGATGAAGATATATTATGAAGAGACTGGGGTTATGTGGTTGGAACCCATGAAGTGGGTCAAAGGTGTTGAGCAGGTGGGGTTGTTGCACATGCTCTGTGTACCACATTTTCATCGATCAACGCTCAACACGGTGTGTGTGTGCTAGCTCCTTGCACTGGTGCATGATGGTTGTCTATGGCTTGGGGAACCCATCCTGATCATGGACATGTTAATCCATCGGATAACCAAGCTGCCCTAAAAAGGAGCAGACCCTGCTAAGGGGTTTGGAGAAAAAAGTAGGGAAAAAGAATTAGCAGATAAGATGAAGGCCGAATATGGGCTTGTTAAGAGGTCGCACGGATATTCTATGCACTCTATTTAGGACAAGGTGATGCAGTTCACCACCTAGATTCTCATAGGAAATATCATGAGGAAATGCCACACGGATGAATTTCAGGCGCCAGTAGTATCAGTAGCATCCCAGTGTGTTAAGGGTGTTCAATACAATCAGGCAAAATATCTATTCAAAGAGTTCCTCACGAACTGTCGGGAAGCTCAAGAAGAGAGAAAGCCCTTCCACTATGCATGGTTGTTACTATCTATTGTGTTAGTAGCTTGGAGATTGCTGGAGGACATTTAGTTTTCCCCGTAGATAGAATATTTACTTGAGGCAGCGAGGTTAACTTTGTTGTGGGCCACAAAGGATTAGGAAAGGATCAAGGAGCCAAAACTTTTCTGGATCTTGATGGAGATGGATCTTCGAATGGTTATCAGTCAGAGGCCAAGGTTGTCCCCAACATTTTCGTACAATTGATGGCCTATGTGGAGTTCAAGGCCAATTTCCACAATGTTGCCATCAGAGCATGGAAGGACCCAAAGCACATATGGCACAAGATGTTGTATTTGGTATCTGAGACAAACGTGCAGGAGATTGTGGGGAGTTGGCCAACATAATGGCATGAACCCATAGATTTTGGTGTGGGTACAAGTAAAGGCATAGAGAGCTCTACTGCGTAGTCGACCATTACGCAGAAGCATAAAGAGGCAACTCAGAAGGTAGCGCGAGCTCTCACTGCGCAGAAGAAGAAGGAAGTCGTTGCTAAGGCAGTTGAGGAGAAAGAACAGGAGGAGAAGGAGCACGTTGCAAAAGAGCAGGCCAAGAAAGAACATGCACATACATAAGAAGTCAAAGAATCAGCTTCGCAGCACACATATGAGCATGAGCTTTCAAGGCAGGAAGGAGGCGGTGGCTGCAAGCACAGACAGAAGAATTATAGCGAAAATTGGACTTTCTAAAGGCCATATTACAACCGTGCCTAGAGGGATCCTGCCAACTTACTCTGTCACTCTAGGAAAAGCTAAAGGTGCCACAATAGACACAGCGAACAATGCGCCTAGAAGTGGAAGGCTCGACAACCGAGAAGTTAGTCGAAGAAGTGCAACAAGCCGCAACGCAGAGCGCTAGTGAATTTGTAGTATTGCAAGTCAATCTAGGTTGTATCCACAACAAGATTGAGGCACCATCTGAGTGACTCGAGCACGAGTCATGATCTTTTTGTTGGGGGCCTGTTGGGATAATGTCCCTAGGATCAGTTTTGGGGTTAATTAACCCAAATTTTGTATAAGTTTTTGTAAAAGATGTAAAGTCTACGCAAAATGTGGATGTGGAGCATGCAGGTAGATAAGAGTCAAAGGGGTCTTAGCTACTTGTTTGATAAGTAAATAGGTCGGTTTTGAGACTCACCCATGATCCATCGACCATGGTATTGTATTGAAGAAAGTTATATATAGTTGAGTCATAGCGAGTCTAGAGGTAGTAATCGATAACTTACAGTCAAGGTAGAGATTGTCTTGGGAAAGTGCTAAGGCAGGAAGGCTCCTCTTCTTGTACTTAGGTGAAAGGGGGAAGCTCCTACAGCTGAGTGTGCAAGAGTCCTTGGTAAGTCCGTAGCTGAGTGCACAAACCCCTGCAGCTGAGTGCGCAAGGTGAAAGAGTCTCTAATTTGAATGTTGAAGATAAATAAAGGTTGATTTTAAAGAATTATCTTGCAATCTGAGCATTATTATTTATTTTTTTATGTCATGATCTATCGCTTTATAATATGTTTTCTATGGAATAATGAAAAATGTTGTGCGGAACTTCTGAATCTATCTTATTTGTGCATGATTTAAGTAATTATCCATTTTTGCGAAGATAAGGGCTATTCATGTTATGGTTTCTGATGAAATAGATACATCTTTGTGAAGACAGATCTAAGGTAAATGGTTAATGCGCGGAAGTTGACAATTTGTATGTTCAAAGTCTACAAAGAATGATCGCAGACCTTCGCAAAGGTCTAGAAACCATTTTCTTAGAATTGCAACATCATGCCATAGAAGAATATAGATCTGCGCGAAGTCAAATTTGAGCTATAAGGGCTTAAGAACCACTTATGACATGTCCCTGGATGCAGAAACCTGGTTCTATCATCCCCCAATATTGCTTTGGGTGAGACTGGAACTTGAGTTATGCAGGTTGTTTCCGAAACGGCCAATAGTTAGAGTTTTTTTGGTTGGCGCGAACAACTCGGAACCTGGGTCAGGCCCCCTTAAGCCAATACCCTTCCATTCTATGGGCTTTGGTGATGCCTCCTATGTCGCCATCGTGTATGTTGATATACTTAAAAATATGCTTCCAAGTTCGCTATTGTGTCATGCCTTCATATGTTTATGAGAAGTAATAGTTTAGAGTGATCCATCTACAAGTATCATTATGTACATCAAAGAGATGCTTGAGGTGCAATTTATTTAGGTGAAAAAAAAATATCATCATACCTTTTGTGTTTTCCATCCTTGTGTCAGTTGCACACCACTTATTCATTTTCTATCATCATAGACCTTATATTCGTGTCAATTTCATGTCAATTATGGGGGATATATTAAGGCCCTACTTCAATAGATCTCTTCCCATCGACATCAACACCTTATCCGGGATAGATCTAGAAATAATCTAGTACCTTGGAGCTTGTAGTCATTCGTGGTACATTTCCCATGGGTTTGCATTGGGTTTTCATCATTGGCCCATGCTGACCAATTTTGTAGATTGCTTAATTTCAACTCATTCATTCACACTCTATAGATTGTTCTAATTACCTTGGGAATCATTTTCATTATCGGTGGTCTCCCTCATGTCTATTAATGAGATAAATCAATGCCTAGTAATCAAACGATCTCTTTTCATGCTTGACATCAACTCATCCGTTCACATATAGTCGAGACATACCATCAGGATGTGTCGAAGACCTTAGGGCATTGAGGATACTTCACTCCTTATCCTTACCTCCCCCAAGCTACGATTGGAGCACACATTATGTAATTTGAGGGTCATCATTGGAGGCACTCACAATAGTGTCCATCCCTACTGATAGCTATTGTGATAGAGATCTACATTGTATCATGACTAGTCCTTGATGATATCAATCCATAATATGTTGAGTGGGCATCTATGCTTTCTCCAATCAGTACTGAGTATGGGTATGCCTACCTTGGCGATGTAGTTATTTATGTATCCAGATATACTTTTGAGTCTCTACAAGTCTCTTGTATGCGATTTTTTTTCCTCACTCATTAGTTTCTTTATTGTAATGTATTTTAGCCATAAAATCCTCTTCTGACCTCAAACATTAGGGGACAATTGTTATAGATCAAAAATCCACCCCCTAGGGTCAAGAAGATAAAAAAAATCCTTTTCCAAGTTAGAGGATGAAATTATGATTGGTGATACATCATAAAAAGGATGTTTTGATGGATCAACAATCCTACCTAGTATTGGGAATCAAACCAGAAGGCCTAGCAATTCTCTTGCCTAGTTGTGGGGACCAAAGTAGTAGGCCATTAACACCCTCTTTTTGCTAGAGTTCTAAAAAAGTGTGAAAGTTTGACTAGATAAGCTTAGATTCAGTCCAATTTAACAACTTTGGTTAAAATAATAATTATTGATTAAAATAGTGATTTATTTGGTCCAACTTAATCATCACCTATGATACAGTCAAGCAAGGGTCTAGGTGCAATGAAGGCCAATCGTGAGAAAATCAATATAAAATTATATCTTCACTAGTCACAAGGAAAAGAAAGGAACTAATGCCGAAATGCTTTTAGAGATATGACTATGATATACTTGTTCATACACACTAGTGAGCATAGAGGTTAGGAAGCAGATCAAGGGCAGAGGCTCAGTGATGTACTCTAGTTCAATTCAAGAGCTATAGTAATGAAATATCCAACCCATATTTATCTCTCGTATTCTCCAGTGTTTTTATGTGATTGATGTATTAGGTTTTGCAATAACATTGTTCTGTAAGAAGATCATATTGGTTTATTTTTCTATGTGCAGGTTATTTAGGAGATCTAGGAGAAAATATCTTAAAGATTCTTCCTAGGGCCAACATCGTCAAACAGAGTTAAGGATCTAGCATTAAGAGGCATGTTCTATACTTTCTTCTTGTGATCTGAAGTGCTTGGTATTTTCTAATTTGCTTTGATCCACTTTTTCATTCACACACACCATCCAAGCAAAGCTTGTTGGGTTTAAAGTAACCTATTACTACAGGAAAAAAAAATCCCTCAAATAACCTCAATAATGGTTTTTGTATCAGATGTAGGAGAAGGTTTCTTTAGAAAGGTATACTCTAATTTCCCCTCCAATCCTTCAACACTCAGAAACTTTGCAAAGGTATCTTCCATGGCTTGAAACTAAATTTACATCTCTAGGATAATTCCGTAAGAAATTTACCATGAAGCTAAGATTGGTCTTACAGTTGTTGTTTCTCATCTTCGAAGACTTGTAGTAACCTTCTCAATTCATAATTCTCTTCCTGAATGTGTTGTTTAATCTCTTCAAGCTCCTGAAGTCTTTCTCATTTCAACATTATACCTTGGTTGTAAATGAAGAATAAAGAGAAAAAAAGTGAGAGACCAGAAAAAACTTAGGTTTATTAATGGATTCATGCAATTGGGCTACATATCCATGATCACTCAATTATGCAACTACTCCATTATTATAATGTGAATCATTTCATATGCTTTATTGCATCACTATGGAACTCAATCTTGCAACACAACATATTCACCAACTCTAGGAAGATTGTTACACTAATCTCAAGCTCTTCCTTCTCTTGATCTACTTGAAAAGTTCTTTAAACCACCTTAGTTTTCCATTCTACACCTTCAATGTGTAAAAAAAAACTACCTTGGCTTACACATTTTATCCACAAATAGACTTCAAGCACATTCGCAACTTGCAAAACTTATGATATTTCAAGTTCCCTTCTCGACTTCTCTTGATCCAAGAGGATTTGAAAAGGACTAAAAGTTAGAATTCTAAAAAAAATATGGAAATGGCTCCATGTCGAAGAGCTCAGTGAGACAATTCCAACACAACTTGAATCGTGTCAAACAACATTCGTATGAAGAAGTTATGGCATTTTGAAGATTTTGACCAACAGGTAAAAAAGTGAAACTTATCAGGACACAGAAACATCTAAACGTGAAACATGGCATTAAAGATAGGGTGACATTGTGGCATTAGGCTTGACACATGGCATTGAGTTAGCAACTAATGTGGCAGGTGCAAGTGGAAACACATGGAAACCTAGCTGGAAATTGACGTGGTAATAATGACTGTAGATAGATATGTTGTCGACATGTGGCTAGATGATGGGATAGATAGGGAACACAAGTTTGTGAGCACGTGGACCAACTAGGAGCTACAACATGACATCCTCAGATTGGCCAAGAACTTCTATGGAAACAACATGTTACATGTATCATATTTGTTATACAATGACTTGTTTTATGGTTGCAACATTGTCGGGTTAAAAATAGGTTTGGCGGGGCTTGAACCTTTGGCCTCCCGTGAGTTTGGCCATGGGAATCACATTTCAAATAATGCCAAATGACTTCTTGGTAAGGTTTATTACAATGGATTTTCACATAAGGGGAGCCCCGCGAGTTTGACCATGAGACCACCTCCTAACCACCAATATGTTTGCAGATCCAACACAACATGCACACTGAGCCATGCGATTGATATGATTGGTAGGATGTATAGTTATAACAAGCTTTATTTATATGCGGTTATAAAAATATTGCAAAATTTATAACTAGTGCATCGGTGATTAAAAAATACCATAATAAGTTATAATGACATGTGTTATATTTGGCAGGGGTATTGTTATATGGTTATAATAATAATGCACCGCGAGTCCTATTTGTATACATATTGCAATGCACGAGAAGCAAACATCACAGGCTTGACCCCAAATTTGTGGACCCCCAACGCCTGTATATGTAAAATAAATTGCCAATGTGCCATAAGCTTTGGTGTGAAACGTTTATAGAGATAAGATATTTGGAACTTGGTTTTTAAGCTTGCTTTTTTATAACAAAGCAGTTCTTGGAGCTATAATTTGCGACAACCGAAGGAGCTTTTTGGTGGCATTTTGGAGGTCATTTCCTAGTAGCAGAGAGCTTAGTTTTGTTGCAATTTTTGTAGTTCCTTTAGTGATGTAATAAATCATTTTGAAGATTTGCATTTGAATTAATAAAGAGGCCACTCCCCTTGCAGAAAGACCCAGAGATGTAGTCCACATAGGATGAGCTCTGTTATCAATTGGTTTGTTCCTATTTTCTTATTTTCTCAATCTTCTATATTTCCTTTGAAATTGAAGCTTCTTTAAATCCTTTCTAATTTATTTCAATTTATTAATTGAACACTTTAAGCCTATTTAGTTTAGCCATACACACTTTGACATTTTTAAAAGCTAAGTCAGTTTCAAAGATCCTAGATCAAGTTGTATCAAAGCATGATTGATGGTGGTTTGTGATTGGGCATCATAATCATGAGAAAATTCAAGCAAGGTGAAGGAATACTTGTTGAAGGCAATCTGGAAATTGGATTGAGAGGCTTCACCTGAAGAAGTGAAATGACATCACATGAAGGAAGAGAATCCTCTTGATTTTGAAGCAAAGTTTCATGAATCTTTCATCACTACAACAAAATGACCCTCTAGCAGAGGTTTTTGTGGAAGCCCCTACAAAAGTAGCCCAAATATTTGTTTGTAACGTAGGTAACTAGCGGAGGTGGGTGGGCGGATGTTTTAGAAGATTTTTTTTCTAACGATGCGTCTATAATATACAAGCGCATTGGGACTTCACTATAGATATAAGCACCAGTGCCTAATAGAACATGGTGCACTATGGTAGATTTATTTTTTTTAAATAAAAAGAAATGATGCACTAAATAAAAAACCATATTGGTGCTTATAATACTCGATAACACTGGAAAAGGGTTAAATTTACATAGATTTCAGTCGTAAAATTCATTTTTCCTAGTCCAGTGCTATATTCTGATGACGACCCAGTGCTAAACCAATACGTTAATGCCTCGATGCATACACAATATAGCGAATCGTCAAAGCATAATTTAAAAAACAATGCACCATGTATATATAACGCATTGATTTTGACACTACTCAATAGCACCAAATAAAGGTTAAATTTAAAAAATGTCGGTCCTAAATTGCATTTCACCATATCGGTGCTATATCCACTCCAAGCACCGATGTTGTACTTGTATTAAAACACCTCGGTGCGTACTTAAAAAGAGCACCGCTATAGGATTTTTAATTTTAAAAAATGGTGCTACATTCCAATGAAGCATTGGTGTTGTTCATGTATTAAAATGCCCCGGTCCTTCTTAGAAAGAGCACCACTTGGGGGTTTTTGATTTTAAAAAAAATGTTGTGCTATATTCCCACAAAGCACCGTTGTGATTCATGTATTAAAACGTCTTGGTGCCTCTTGACAAGAGCACCACTGTAGGGTTTTTAATTTATATATATTATATATATATATATATATATATATATATATATATATATATATATCTATATATATATATATATATATATATATAATATATATATATATATATATATATATATATGGTGCTATATTCCCAAGAAGCACTTGTGTTGTTCATGTATTAAAATTCCCTAGTGTGTCTTAGAAAGAGCACCGCTAGGGGGGTTTTTATTTTTAAAAAATGTGGCACTATATTCCCACAAAGCATTGATGTGGTTCATGTATTAAAAAACCACAGTGTGTCTTGTCAAGAGCATCACTATAGGGTTTTTAATTTAAAAAAAAAAAAAAAATTGGTGCTCTTATAGATAATACACATCGATGTTGTTATAATAATGCACACAAATAGGGTTAAATAAAAAAAACCTATCGGTCGTAAATTTCATTTTTACCATTTGCAATGTTGTAGAGCTCTGAAGCACCAGTGCCATTCTTGCCTCATGCAAGCACTCTGTCGTCAATGCTTCTCTTACTCATGATCCTTTGGTACCATGCTCAGCGTGTGGCTTTCCATTTTTCTCAAATGGTGGTGAAATTTATTTTTCTCATTTACATGTCAACTACGCCTCCTCAATGACCAAATTTCCAAGTAATGTCTATGTTTCTATTTAATTTAAATTTTTAGTGGATTACAATTGAAAAATAGGTCAAAATATCCACTGGTTCATGAAAAAAAATCATGTGTGGTGTTCGACGGGTTCGACTCACACCGATAGTGGTGCAACCTGTAAATTTACAGGGTGTACTCCAATTCGGTGTGTGATCCTAATGCATCACGGTGTTGTTGGCGTGTCTTATAAATTACAATGCACTAGAAAAATCTATAAATTATACGTGAGTGCGTACATTTGTAGGTTACTCTCACTATGTTTATATTTACCTAATGCACCAAAGACATAATATCAAAAAAAATATAGATTGGTGTGTTCGATAACCTAAACATTCTGTACCGATGCAAAACATTTATACATACGCATTGGTGTGAAAAGGTTATATGTATGCACCAGTGCGTAAGGTTGTCTTGACCCACTGCATTGAAAATATATTTATGCTAACCAAAATCGATGTGTCATATGTATGCACGCATTGTTTTCAGTGTTGTTCTGTTTGATAGCGCACTCGAGCTAGTGCTTTACTATTTTTTGGGTGCACTGAGATGTTTTTTTTCTTTTTAATTGAAAGTTATGTATCCATATTTATAAGTACATTTTTCATTTAATAAAAAATATATATGTTTTATGCATGAGGCTGATGAAATTTATATGTTAATCGAAAGTAAAGTGGTAGTCAACTTGATGGTTAAGAGGGCAGACAACTGGTGGCTCTGCAATTTGAACTAGGGTTTGAGTTAGGGTTTGGTCGTTGGTAACCATGGCAGGTCATGGAGGAGGGAGTTCTTCTCCCTCCTATAGTCAAGTAGTCGTGAACAGAAGCAAGGGAGTCGGTCTGCATCGCTTCAAGAAAACAATGGAGTTGATAATTGAGGATATTAACACAGGAAATATTAAACCTCACGAGCAGAAAGAAAATCATGAGGAAGATAGCAAGGAGAAGAGGAAAGAGGGTAGCAATCAAAAATCTACACCTATGAGTGCGATAGGGGTCTGTAAACCCAAGTCGACCATTATTCTTCTGGTCGTTTTAAGTGACCCAACGGTACAGGTGCATAGAGATCACATGGTGGAACATGCGATTATATGCAAATTTATTGGCATTTGGCCGACAGGCAAGGCTTTACATGCATGGATAAGGAACCACTGGAAACCAAAAGGGGAAATAAACCTTAACCTTGGATCCAAGGGCTTATTTATGGTGGTGTTCAAGAGCTTAGAAGATAAAGGCATAGTGTTCAAGGGAGAACCCTATTTTTACGCTGCTGTAAGCCTTTACATGCGACCATGGGTGATGAATTTTGTCCCAGAACGAGAAACGTTCACTTTGGTATCGGATGGATAAGACTATACTCCATTCCTTTAGATTATTGGTTGTTGGAGTCCCTAAAGGCTATCGACAACAAACTAGGGCATTTTATAAAGATATCAAATGCGAATCTAAGAGGTAAATACACTTCCTTCACCCAGATTTGTGTGGAAATGGACTTATATAGGGTGCTTCTAGACGAGATCATTTTAGAATTGTATGATGAAGAATGGGTGCATGTAGTGAACTATGAACATGTCCCATTTAAGTGTCATAAATGCCATGAACACGGGCACCTATACAGAGACTTCCCATCAAACAAACTAGCGAGCAACACAAAAACCGCCACAAGCAAAGATCTCGAGGGTTTCACTAAGGTGGGGGGTAAAGGGAAAGGAGGAAAGTGGTACCAAAAGAAAATCAACGAGGATGGGAAACCGAGCCACAATAGTTTCAAGATCTTAGAAGAAGAAGTTGGAATCAACGGGGCAAAACAGGAATTAGAGACTAATACCAATGAGAAGGATAGGGATGCTAGCATGGAGGATATACCAAAGAATAACCAGCAAAAGGATGATCTATCGAGCATTGTGGAGCTCAGAAGGGACCATGAGATGACCCCAAGTGAGGCAGGAATGGAGGACCATGAACTGCAGGAGATTCTAGAAAGGGAGAACTTAGATCTAGAAAAGATTCTAGAGTAAGGTATTTCCAAAGGGGTTGACTCCCTGCCAAAAGAGGAGTTTCACAGGGTTCAACAACTCTTCCTTTGGAGACCCCAATTGAAGGTTTCTGGAGTCAAAAGAAACCAAGACAGCCAGGAGAATAGAGGGATGAAAACAATCGAGGAAACACCGGGGCACTCCTCCAAGAACCCGAGTAGGAAAAGAAGAAAAAGATAGAATGAGTTGCTGACCGAATGTGGAAAACTCATGATTAACTCAGGTAAGATGAGAGATCTCACCAATTACTCCTTTACAAACCTTTCTTAATGAAGCTTACAACCTGGAACATTAGGGGCCTAGGAAGTAAGAGGAAACAAAGAAATATTAGCAGTAGAATAAAAGAAGAAAAACCAGATATGGTTTTTATTCTGGAAACGAAGTGTTCGATAGACAAGACCAGAGAAATACATAGCAAATGGTCAAGCAAGTACGAGTATCTAGATGTTAAGGTAGATAACTCGGTGAAGGGGATTCTTATGCTTTGGGATCCCCAAAAACTTGGAATCGTGAATGCGGAAGCATCCAGGAACTATCTATTGTTGGTGATTCAAACTTTAGGTGATAGGGAGATTTACATGATTACAAATGTCTATGGTCCATAAAAACTAGAAGACAAATGAGCAGGGATACATAAAAGTCATCTTTCAAAGTCATTTGGGGAAATCCACTAATAATATGGCATAACTCATGGCCTTAGATCAATGCCTAGAAATTTTGATTGATTTAGATTTACACAATGCCATCATAGAAGCTGACTCTGAATTGATAATTAATTCAGTCAAGAAGATATGCAACGGCACAGCACCAAAAAAAGTTTCGAAACACTGGCGGTTATTATAGGTCTATCAACATATATAATCCCACCTGGGAGCCCTGAGAACACTCAACTTTGTTCACATGCGCAGAACAGCTAACATGTTAGTGGATCGTCTAATGAATGAAGGAGTGATCTGTTCAAGAAGTAATAGAAGATATGCCTGTATGTCGACACCTTCGAGGAAATTACATGAGGATTGTCATAGACAGGTGACCAAAGACAGGGAGTACTTTCAAAGTATGAGAAATAAGCAGAAAGTAGACTAATGGAAACAGTAGAAAGTGGACAAATCACAGAGAAGAAGCAAGTGGTAAATAGCAGGCAAGTTGGTAGGCAACTGACCAAAGATTTCCTTAAACTCCATCATCCTATGGATTTCAAGATGAAAACCGCACGTAAGTTAAATCCTCAAACGGATCCGAAAAACAATAGAGTGGTGGCTAATGTTACTCTTCGAGTCCGTAAGAAAAGTTAAAGAGTGGGCAAGTTGTCGAAATCTCCTTTAAACTCCATCATCTTACGAATCTCAAGTGGAAAACTGCACGAAAGTTAATTCTTCAAACGGACCCGAAAAACTATAGAGCAATGGCTTGTGTTTCTCTTCGGGTCCGAAAGTAAAGATAAAGAGTGGGAAAGTTATCGAAATCTTTTTTGAACTCCTTTATCCTATGGATTTCGAGCGGAAAACTGCACAAAAGTTAATTCTTCAAACGAACCCGAAAAACTATAGAGCGACGGCTTAAGTTTCTCTTTAGGTCCGTAAGAAAAGATAAAGTGTGGGCAAGGTGTTGACCCGAAATCAACACATGATCGTCAGATCTACGATGGTTGGATCGCACGATCATCGGGTTGAAAAGATAACCGAAGGTTAAGGCATGTTCTAGGGTCACATGTTTCAGTGTTGTGGGCCATCGAATCTGTGGGCCCTCGGCATCAAGGGTTATCGGTTTCTTTGATGCATGAGAGTTATGACGTGTAGCGGACCTGAAGAAACTTTAGAACCATTTAAATTCTCTTTCGAGTTTAGAAAACAGGTTTCTAGTGCACTGGTTATCCAGAGCGACACCTTAAGGGCGGACAGATCTTTCGTGTTTTGTGATTGTTGGTGCAGATTCTCTATACTCTCTCTTGGGCGGAATGTTTTGTCAACCGTCCTTTTGTAGTTTTGTTGGCGTTAGGTTCGGAGTTGTGTCAACCCATCTATCTGTTGAATTTTCACAGAGCTGGTGTTGCTATTCTTGGCTCTGTTAAAGAGGTATACATTATGTAATTTTTTCTCGATTAATGGAAGGTTTCACTCTTACTTGATAAAAAAAAAAAAAAAAAAAAAAAAAAAAAAAAAAAAAAAAAAAAAAAAAAAAAAAAAAAAAAAAAAAAAAAAAAACTTCACTAATCAAGATTTTAGGCTTACTAATTAAACCTCATGTAGAAACGTTTCATTTGACTATCCATAGTCTAACCCTCAATTAACCTTTGAGCAAAACTTTATTCAATCCTTCATAAACATTGGTTAATTCTTATTCCTTATAACTTAACCCTTCGGTTCTATTACCTGCACTTATCAACCAAACCACGTTCTTTAACTTTGGTTAAACCCGACTTAACCCATAATATTTGTATTCCGCTATATTTATTATAATTCTAATATAATAGAAATATTCCGTAAACACACCTAAACCTTACCTTTTTGTCATTCACCCGACTTTGCACATTTACCGATGCCAACCTTCACTTTAAATCTACACCGTTGATTTCACCCTTCAAATCAATAGCTCTCGTGGTAAGCCAATCTTAACCCATTCACCCGCCGGAACTCAAAGAAGTTAAACTTCTTTGAATAACTCATCGGGTCCGCTCAGTGTGATAACCTACGCGCACCTTTCCGCGTGAACATCGTCCGATCAATCAACCAATGAAAGGTTGTGATTATCGGAACTCAACAACGATTTAACCCCACTGTGTAATACCTCATCGCATCCGATTTGGAAATTAACCTTCACGCTTGTTAGCATGCGATATGCATCCGATCATCCTTTTAACGGACAGTCTGATCACCTCCGAACTTCAACTGGATTAAGTTATGGTTCATAAATTCATCGGGTTTGTTTTTCAAATCGCACTTACAATTTTGAGGTCGCGCGAGAAACCATTTACCATCCACGAATACCGCCTTATATTCTTATTAACGCTCGCGCATCTCCACCACGCGATGACCATAGATCTACTTCTATCGGACGACTCAGATGTTTTCACCAGATTCCTCTTCTGCCATTAATATCCATCGATCTCACGATCCGACGGCTCTCGTTAGGTTTATTCAAACTCCTCTGTTGACCTGATCTTGTTCACTTTGCAATGGAATTACGTTATAACACAGATTTATCCCTGCACGTTGTCCTTCACGATTTCGTTTGCACACACATATCTTATGCAACAACACTTCGTTTATAAATAATTACAATCTAGTCACATATGTACTCTACACAGGTTTGGAATCGAATTTTTGTATTCATAAACAAGTATTTACACAGTTTCTTCTCTCAGGCCTTATTTCCAATTTCAGTGGCCTCTGTTTCATAATCTGCCTGTAGGCTTACAATCAAACCCTTCACACTCTCACTGGCTAACTCACACTCTAAATAACTCTTCCTATGCCTTTTAGGCTTACATTTATACAAAAGGGTTTTGTGAACCGATTCTGGTTCAGATCCTTAATAATTTCGACTAAACCCTAAGAATCTTCTCAATCCCATAAATCATGAACTAATTCCTAATTCAAGGTCTACAATTAATTTCCAATTCTATCAATTCCTATGAACTCTCAACTATCCTGATTCTCTCATGTTCCCCTTGATTCAAGAACATTTACTATATGCCTCTCAATACTTAATTAAATTCTATTATCATAAAATCACTCAAAAACATTAGAATTACATTAATTTGATGCATAGGAAACCAACTTCCTTAAAAACTCAAGACCCCCTATATCTACTAAAATACAATGATTTTTCTGAGCTAAATGCTCCTGCATCAGACTCCCAAGGTTGAAAACATTCATGGTCTCCTAATCATGTGTCCTCATATGTTGATAGAAAACCCTCCAGGGTCCCAACTTTAGTTTGTAACTACCCAAATGCCTTGCACCTTTGATGTTGTTGTATATATGTTGTCTTCTAGTTCATCTTCCTCTCTTCAATCAATTTAAAATTCTGATTGATCACTCCTCCTGCTGTCATTTTCCTCAAAATAGATTGTTTCATCATCAATTGCCATAGTTCTGCAATCTCCATCTCCAACACATCCTTGGGCTGGTCCATACTCTGCCATTTATTGCTATCTCTTTTTCTTTGCTTCAAATTGTTGTTGTACTCTATCCACTTATCTTCAACCTGCGGTTTACTCTCTTCAGCTTCTTCTACTTTAGCTTCTGCTATTACTCTTGAGATTACTCAAGGTACTGTTGTAGATATTTCTCCAGATGCTACTGTAGACATTGCTCCAGATATTGTTGTAGACATTGCTCCAGATACTGCTGTAGACATTGCTTCCACCCAAACTTCCTGAATATCCTTGAAGATATCTCCCTCTGCAACATCTAATTTTTGCTCCTTGTCTGTAACAAAACCTGTAATCATAAAACAATTGTTAAAATAAAAATCATAAGGCTTCTGTGACTTTTCTTTCTTTGGCAACAATTCAACTTGTTGCTCTAATTCTTCCTCCTCTGTCAACACATCAGTATGCTGATTCAACCTCTCTAAAAAATTCACGACATTGTCTGCTAGTCTCTCCTCCACATCATCTATTTCAATGATGTCTTCTTGTCCTTGTCCACTATATTGAACTTCTTCATTCTCATTCAGGTCTGATTTTATAGCCTGGACACTTAATTTTTTGTTTTCTAGCCTTTTCTTCAAAAGACTTAACTCATGCCATAAATTTTCCATCTCACTTGGGATTTCTCCTAAAAGCTTTGTACAATCCTCGCTATCTTCTTCTTTGTCACAAGCATAATTTCTTGGTGACACTACTTCTTCATTCTCCATCATAATAAAATTATGATCCTCCATCTATGTGATAGTTTTAGATGTTTTCCCATCACTCTCCCTTTGGCCATTTAAGAAAATCAATTCCTCTTTTTCCTTACCAATAATAAACTCCTTGTCATAAGATATAACTGTCTCATCTCTATTGAAGATATTTCCTCCACTAAGCAAGAAATTTATGAACTCCTTTTGTTGTAATAACTCAACTTTATCTTCATTTTAAAGACAGTCATCATCATACTTTGCTTGGCAACTTTCAGCTTCACTCAAGACAGTTCCATAGGATGATTTGTCTTCTGCAATACCTGCATTCACACACAACTTGTTAGTTGTAAAACCACAAGACCTCATGATCTCACTTGATGACTCAATCACCAAGTCCTTCTGTTCTTCCAAGTCCTTTACATGACTCAAAAATATTTCAATGGTCTTCTCTTCAATCTCCTCAAGACCTTCACTTGGTTGCTTGATATCCTTCCCTACTTCTTCTTGCTTTTGGCCATCATCATGAGTAAACCTTCCTCTGCTTTCAATCCTTGCAATATGTTGAAAAGTAAAAATTTTCCCCAACTGTGTATGGACATTTACATGAGACCTGTCTATCTCATATTCATTCAGATCAGAATTTAGATTATGCCTGTCTTCTTCCTCCTTTATGCCAATATCAGTAAATTGTCCTTCTTCACATGTTTCACTTGCAAACATACACAAATTATTAGATTTAAAATGATGTGACCTTTTGGTCTCACTTGAAGTTTCAGTCTTCAAGTCTTTCTCCAAATATTCATTTATTATGAGTATTTCTTCCCACAGTTGAGCATTCATCATTTTCTCTTTCCTCTTTTGTAGCTTATGCCACCTTATCTTTCTTCTCATAAGAAAACCACACCTCTGGTCTTTCTCATTCCTCTGTAACAGTTCCAAGAGTACTTCAAGATGGACTATTATCTCAACCTTCTCCCTCTCATATTCTTCATCACTCATTTGTCTCCATATGCCCTTTGCTTTGGCATCTTCTTTCTTCACTTTGTGGCTTTTCTCTGAACTTCTACAATTACTATCAGTAGTCATCTTCTTCTCCATCTCTATGAGTTCCTCACTCACTCATTATGAGCTGCACAAGTCTCTGCAACAACAAGTCCTCCTTGCTGCATGATACCTCACTAAGCTTCTCTCCTCTGAGCTCAGTCTTTTGGAATCTCTCTGGTTCTCTCCTCTAGAACCATATGAGCACTCCATGCTCTAGACTTCAATTCATCTGCATTTTTGAGAAAACAATTGTCCTCTTGTATTTCAAACACAATTGAAATACTAGGTTCTGCCACTCTCTCTCAGAAACCCTTACTGGCTTCCTTCATCACTGCTCTTCAGGCTGTGATCTTCTTGCTGAGATGCTTCACTAATTACTGTTACCTGCATACCAATGATATTTAAACAAAAATCATTCCAAGCTTTCAAAAGCTTGCTTCTGCCAAATTCCTATGGCCACTTTAAAATGCTTCTGCTCGGCTTCCTTCTAAGAACACTCTTGTCCTCTCTATCTAACCTTCAATTGGATTCTTTAGGTTCACTGCTACTTTTGTTTTTCCAATCTTCCATTCACTTTGTTATTTAGAACACATACAACTTTCCTTGTATGTCTGCTTCTATCAATCTTTACTCTGTCTTAAACCTGCAAAACTCAAACCAGAGTTAAATAAAACAATACCTGTATGATTTCACAAGCAATCTCCATCCACTCTTCACATTTCAGTGAATCTCCCTTTTCCTCAAGAAAACAAACATCATTGTGCTTTCTTTATGCTTCTGCAATCTCTTCTTAAGAGTATCACTTACCCTCATCTTATGTCATGCCTTCTACTTATCATATTCAAATAACCCGATCTCCTCTTTCCTTCACAATCACACTTGAGTTCTGCACAATTCTACTTTAATTTAAAGAGAGCTTTAACTAGCTCTGATACCAAATGATGCAACCTAAGTCGCTTATACCCACCTTATGCAAATAATTTTACATGTTACATACATGTGTACATGTCCTCCCAGGAATTCCCATATTCCATACTAGTGAAATCTTCACTAATCAAGATTTTAGGCTTACTAATTAAACCTCACGCGGAAACGTTTCATTTGACTATCCATAGTCTAACCCTCAATTAACCTTTGAGTGGAACTTTATTCAATCCTTCATAAACATTGGTTAATTCTTATTCCTTATAACTTAACCCTTTGGTTCTATTACCCGCACTTATCAACCAGAGCACGCTCTTTAACTTTGGTTAAACCTGACTTAACCCATAATATTTGTATTCTTCTTTATTTCTATTATAATTCCAATATAATAGAAATATTCTGTAAACACACCTAAACCTTACCTTTTTTTCATTCACCCGACTTTGCATATTTATCGATGCCAACCTTCACTTTAAATCTGAACCGTTGATTTCACCCTTCATATCAGCGGCTATCGCGCTAAGCCAATCTTAACCCATTCACTCGCTGAAACTCAAAGAAGTTAAACTTCTTTGAATAATTCATCGGGTCCGCTCAGTGTGATAACCTACGCGCACCTTTCCATGCGATCATCGTCTGATCAATCAACCAATGAATGGTTGTGATTATCGGAGCTCAACAAATATTTAACCCATTGTATAATACCTCATCGTGTCGGATTTAGAAATTAACCTCTGCACTTGTTATCACACGATATGAGTCCGATCACCCTTTTAACGGACAGTCCGATCACCTTCGGACTTCAACTAGATTAATTTATGGTTCATAACTTCAACTGGATTAAGTTATGGTTCATAACTTCATCGGGTCCATTTTTCAAATCCCGCTTACGTTTTTTAGGCCGCGCAAGAAACCATTTACCATCCACGAATACCGCCTTCTCTTCTTATTAACGCTCGCGCATCTCCACCATGCAAAGACCGTAGATCTACTTCTATCGGACGACTCAGATGTTTTCACCGAATTCCTCTTCCGCCATTAATATTCGTCGATCTCATGATATGACGACTCTCGTTAGGTTTATTCAAACTCCTCAGTTAACCTGACCTCATTCACTTTGCGATGGAATTACGTTATAACACAGATTTATCCCTCCGCTCTATCCTTCACGATTTTGTTTGCACAAACATATCTTATGTAAGAATACTTTATTAAATAATTACAATCTAGTCACATATGTACTCTACACACGTTTGGAATCAAGTTTTTGTATTCGAAAACAAGTATTTACACAGTTTCTTCTCTCAGGCCTGATTTCCAATATCAGTGGCCTCTGTTTCATAATCTACCCATAGGCTTACAATCAAACCCTTCACACTCTCACTAGCTAACTCACACTCTAACTAATTCTTCCTATGCCTTTTAGGCTTACATTTATACAAAAGGGTTTTGTGAACCGATTTTGGTTCAAATCCTTAATAATTTTGACTAAACTCTAAGAATCTTCTCAATCCCATAAATCATGAACTAATTCTCAATTCAAGGTCTACAATTAATTTCCGATTCTATCAATTCCTATGAACTCTCAACTATCTTGATTCTCTCATGTTCCCCTTCATTCGAGAACATTTACAATATGCCTCTCAATACTTAATTAAATCCTATTCTCATAAAATCACTCAAAAACATTAGAATTACATTAATTTGATGCATATGAAACCAACTTCCTGAAAAACATAAGACCCCCTATGTCTACTAAAATACAATGATTTTTCTGAGCTGAATGCTCTTGCATCACGTTGTTGTTGTAACAAACATTTAATCTCACTGCCATTTTCTTAAGAAAGGAAATCTCCAAAATATAAAAGCTTTCCATCAGAATTGCACTGATCATAAACCACATATAAATGTCAATTGTCTGCTAAATTTATAATGTGGACCAAGCTATCCATTTATCTCTCGTAAAATTCCATTAATTTTAATACCAGAAGTATCCTTAAAAACCTTCTTGATAGCATTAATCTTTGCCAGATCTCCTACTTGGGTTGAGGTTGCATGTGCATTGATATAGTTGACTTGCATTGTTATTAAGGATACAATAACTGGACATTAAGAATTTATAAGTTTCAATAAAATATTAAAACTGTAGTAATTCTACAACACTGATAATCCTTTATTAAAAGATCAAAAGCACTGACCTCCTTTGGTAAATTCATGCATCTACCAGAGCTTTTCAATGCACATTGAAACTCCAAGTCCATCAAAGTATGGATCGTTCATGTGGAAAGCAACACAAATGAGCATCAAAAGTGACAGTTCAACTTACGTTGGGCTTTTGATTGAATTCTCAAGAATTTTTAGGGATCATGGCTTTGAATGTTGACCTAATTTTTGAAATCTTAAAGTAGGTGGATGGTGCAAAAATTGCCAATGCAGAGTGTGCATATTCTCTATTTTCTGCTCTGCAACAGAGGAAGAGCACAATTGGGAGGAACTATGCTTCTCACTATGCCTTCCACTTCAAATGAAACCCTCTCCTTATAAACAAAACCATTGGAAAGCAATTTGTGTATAACTCCTACTTGTTGGAGGGGGATTTGGATTAGGTTATGGCTTTTGAGTTATATCATGAGTTGGAGCAGGGGATCGTGAACTGGACCCATGCTTAGGAACAAAAATGGCATGAAGAAACCATTAGAACAACATCATCACTGAAACAAACTAAAACCAAATTAATTGCATCCTATAAGGGAAGGCTACTTGGAAGACCAGCAATTCCCCTTGAAGTCTAGCCAAAATATAAGGAAAATTTAGTTGTTGTTATAACATTCAAAATAATGTTGAAAGTTTTTCCTCTGTCTTTCAAAAAAAAGGTTGGTTTTGTTGTGAATTTCTTCATCCATTGGTTGCCCAAATGTATTTAGTTTATAAAAATTATTAAGGAAAATAATCATTCATCGCACATAGAAAGCCTGAATAAAATAAAATAAAAATAGCAGATCATTCACCTATCATTATATTCATAAAACATATAAGGAAAATTTATTAGACTGTTCATACAAGAGTACACCAACAATACATGTATTAATTTCTGAAAATACAAAGCATTAAAATTTTTATATTAATTTTATCAAAGCAATGCTTGAAGCAAGAAACAAAATTTTGAGAAGAAGTTAACTACCACCAACGCCCAATACAAACATACTGATTCGAGATGTTAAAGTGAAATATCATCCTTTTGTTTGGTTGAAATGCCTGAAATGCACTTTGCTGCTTAAAGTGAAAGATCAGCGTTTTGTTAAGTTGTTTTGCATGTTGGAATAAGCATTTACATATTAATTTTTTGAAAGCAAATCTTGAAGCAAGAAAGGACTTTTAAAGAAAGAAGAAATTAGGAAATAAAATAAAGAAAAAATAACATCATTTCCTTGAACGAAAATATTTATTGAAGAAGGTTAAAGTGAAAGGTCTGCATTTTGCTTCTCTGTAATAGGCCTTAACTGTTTAAAGTAAAATATTAGTTTTTTTCCTAAATTGCTTTGTGTTGTTGTTGTAACAAACATTTTATCGCACTTCAATTTTCTTAAGAAAGGAATTCTCCAAAATATAAAACTTGCCATCAGAATTTCTTGCATTGTTGTTGGTCAATTTATCTTGATCAAAACTGCATGGCGTATTTCACTGCTTCAAAACCACCCCACGCCTTTCACTAAGAGTTTTTGTTGTTGACTACAATTTGGATTTCAAAAAATCAAAATAATTGTGGTCCAAGTACTGTGATAGAGATCTCATAGTGTTTATGAGCCTTCAATTGACAACGCGAAGTGGAAACCAGAAGCTAAGCTGAAACCGTTCTGGAGGGATCAAATTTGTGCTCATAAGGCAGTTAGGGAGTTCTTACTACCTCAGCATAATCGAACGACTCAACATGATTCAATCGTCTAACATATCATCTAATGGTGCATAGTAGTGACATGGGGGCGAGAGAAAAGTTTTTCTCAGAAGGACACCTTACGTCGTAACTAGAATTTGCACCACATGTTGCAAAGGAAACGTCATAAGGCAATGGTATAAGAAACACTAGAATAGAAGAAAGTCAAAATTTTATGCAATTTTGTTTCTTTACTGGGGTTTCTTTTTTATCCTATATTATGTTTCATATAGATTCGAACAAGGATATGTTCAAAGTGAAGGCAATGTTCAAAGTGAAGGATTTATGAAAATGCTCTTCATTAATATTCTGGAACCTTTATAAGTAAATGATTTAAATCAAACATTTCATAACAAAGTAATCTCATATCACCTTAATTCACAATGCAATGGATAATCGTTTTCATTCATTAGAAATTGGTCTAATTTTATGAGGAAAGCTTAATAGAAAGACTTTAGTAGTAAGAGGAACGTTAATAAACTCCCTCATCATTTGTTATATGATGTTGTTAATTTAGTTCCTTGTTGCTTCTTATCCTTATTTCACTGGTGTAAAATGTCCAAACTATAAAAGAATGGTATTATTTGTTGTCTCTTTGGACCATTGTATTCTATCTAACTCAATCATTTCATGTATTTCTATTTTATGTTTATAGGTTCCCAAATTACTCTTACCTATTAGTATATCCACTCCTATCTAAGTGAATATCTTAGATTGTATATGTGATTGACTGTCCCTAAATGCCATTCCAGGCACATTTGTCTTGGCACTAAAATATATAATTTGAGTGTCAGTTGAAGAAGCCACAAACAATACAAATGAATCATCTTCCTTATTTCTAACTTCATCATGCATTCTACAAATCATTGTACTATTATGGAAGCCAATTTATCAGTTGCAGAGGCCTTCCCACTTTTTGACTGAAATGGTACCCACTTCTGTGCAACCTTTTGAGAGTTGTGATGTATCTCATTTTTTCTTTCACAATAGGTCTCGCTTTCCCAGGGGGAGGGTGGAAAAGGCCCTCATCAACAATCACCCAAATTTCCGAAGCTTGCCTAGAAGTTCTAGTATGATTTGTTTGCAGCTTTGTCTGCAACATTTCTTGGCCTATTGATTTAGACATTCCCAGAATTATTTATGTTTGTTCCAATGAATTGTGAATCTTCACTGGTGCCACAAAAGAAAAATAATCTCTTGCTTTCCTCATAACAACCTTCACATTTTCTGGGCTTCCTAATCGAAGCAACACCTGTTTGGTCAAGTTTTGCTTAAAAAAGAAATAAATATGATATTGCACAAATCATATGAGATAAAATTATCTACAAATCATACGAAATAAAATTAACTATAATTCAAATATAAAACAAATGAAATAACATTATAATTATAAATCCAAACCACTCAATTTATCATAACAAACAACATAATAATAGAACATTTTTAAAGCCAACACAATCTGCACAACAAAGTCGTGGAATTCAAAAACAGAGGGAAACTAAAAACCATAATTCATCACATCCACTCTTCTCTAAACTATGTGTGTGCAGTCCATGAAAAAGATAAATCATCTTTTGCACTCACTCGAAACTCTCACTCCAAGCTATGGAGGAGTTGTTCCTGCACTTGAAATTTTTATATTTTCCATGCAAAACTTTCATAATCTCCTTGCACAAAACTTGTAAATCTTCACTTTGTTGTCAATTACTATTAGGATGGTATGCTAGTATTGCTTTCTTCAAAGCAACCTTCACAACTGAAATGCATATGCTGACCTAACCACTATAACTTTGCAAACCAACTGCTGGAGCTACATTACACGATTTGGTGCCTCCAAAAGGGTTACAATGGGAATTTCTATGAGAAAAATGACCAAGCGAATGGTAAGAAAAAAATGTTGCACACAACTACCCCTCTGGCACTCGATACATTAGATACTAGGCTACTGCAACTATATCAAACATGATGAAAAATATAAACTAAAGAAATTGCACGATAAAGTTTGATATGAAATAATTAGCACAAAATTTTTGCTATAAACTACATGAAACCCTATAGATTAATATTCAATAGAGGAGCTACAACACTCCTGGTTAACTCCTTGATCCTGAAATACATAATCAACAATAATGTGATTAGCAGAATTTGAGTCAGAATTGACATAGAATAAGTGTTTCTACATGACATACATACTTGTCAAACATCAGTTTGCATTGATGTGGTTGCTCACACTCAAAAAATTCAAACAGTAAGTGGACATTTCCTGAGGTTGCATCTCAACTGCAAACATATTTTTCACAATATGTGCACAAATCTAAATTTCAGCCCAAATACTCTAATACAGTTGAATCTTCTGCTATAGTGGCTTTGGCCAAAGAGTTGGTAGGGTTAGTGCCTTATTGGATAACTCCATGGTACCATTATGTCTAAGTTATTCAATAATTCACATGGAAGTTACGATTTATTGATGAGGCTGTTGAGAAGCCATATAATTACATCTCTGATAAAAAGGGTACATACTACAAAGTAGGCATGAAACAAATCTCTGTCAATTTTCAACCTTGTTGAATGATCCAGATCCCGGGACTTTACTTCTAGACCATAGTTACCATGTTTCTCATACCACTACCAAATACTTTTTAATGGAATGTTAGGGATCTGGAAGTTATATGTTAAACGTTTATTCAATGAAGTACTATCAGAGTTGTAAGTTTGTTTATCAGGGTCTTGCACAACAATAGAGACATGGCATTTAGAACCTTCTTAAACTTGTCTATAGGGCTACCAATCGCCTGTGCAATATGTTCTGAATTCATTTCATACTCATATGAAGAATCAATATACGTTAAAAGGGCATGAGCCTTCTTTTTTATTCATCAAGCAAGCGTGAGTCATTCCCAATGCTAATGCAAGCAACATCAGAATCTAATCTAGTTTCTGAAACTGCATGCTCTATAAGGTCACTATTACTTGTATCAATTTCCTTTAATGCATTAAGTGGATATGTGAATATCTCAGATTGTGTATGTGATTGACTGTCTCTAAATTCCATTCCAGGTGCATTTATCTTGGAACTAAAATAATATAATTTGAGTATCAGCTGAATAAACCTCACACAATCCAGATGAATTGTGAAAAATATCTAATACAATGTTGAAAAATAGATGCTCGACTCACCACTATAACTTTGCAGACCAATTGTTGGAGCTACAATACAGGAATTAGTGCCTCCAAAAGGGTTACAATAGAAATTTATATGAACAAAACAACCAAGTGAATGGTAAGATAAAGATGTTGCACACAACTGCCCCTCTTGCACTCAATACATTAGATACTAAGCTACTGCAAACCTATCAAAGATGATGAAAAATAGAAACTAAAGCAATTGCCTGATAAAGTTAGATATCAAAATAATTATATCCTATAGATTACTATTCCATAGAGGAGCTACACCACTCCTGGTCAATTGCTTGATCCTGAAATACATAATCAACAATAATGTGATTGGCAAAACTCGGTTAGAATTAACATAGAATAATTGTTTCTACATGATATACATACTTGTCAAACATTAGTCTGCATTGATATGGTTGCTCACACTCAAAAAATTAGCAAAACAACCAAGTGAATGGTAAGACAAAGATGTTTCACACAACTGCCCCTCTAGCACTCGATACATTAGATACTAAGCTACTGCAAACCTATCAAACATAATGAAAAATAGAAACTAAAGAAATTGCATGATAAAGTTAGATATCAAAATAATTAACCCTGTAAACTGCATGCAATCCTATAGATTACTATTCCATAGAGGAGCTAAACCACTCCTGGTCCTGAAATACATAATAAACAATAATGTGATTGGCATAATTCGAGTCAGAATCAACATAGAATAAGTGATTCTACATGATATACCTACTTGTTAAACAGTAAGTAGACATTTCCCGAGGTTGCATCACAACTACAAACATATTTTTCACAATGTGTGATATCTTCCTGTCAAAATTGCTGAAATAAAATATGTTATTAAAGAGTGCTCTCTACTCATCGCTCTTTGCTTGCAGTTCTTTACCATGCCTTCCAAAAATGGTTGTTATATGATGTTCTCATAAAACTAGATCCATGAGCATACAATTCATTTACAATAAAGGTACATTTAGCAAGAAAGAATCCCATCGTATTCACATAAACCACATCCAATTCCAACATTCTAAATTTTGGCATTATCGTATGCTTGTTATTTAGCGTTCTTTGCTTGCAATTCTATACCACGACTTAGAAAAGTAAATGTTATGTAATGTACCCATACCAACTTTCATAGCCTTGACACATAAAATTCATTTACAATAAAGGTACAGATAACAAGAAAGGATTCCATGAAATTTGCATAGTTCACATCCAAAGCCAACATTCGAAATTTTAACGTTAGTTAACAATAGAGGTGATTACCACATGCCTTTGTAAATGGTTGGTTTATCTTCCCATTGCTTGTTGGTTAAATTCTATGGTAAGCTAGTTGCATTATGGATTGACTAGCATCACCAGCTATGCCTTTGATTGCACTTTCAACTATATTTATGTTTTCTATTTTGGTTTCTTCCTCATATGTTTCTATTTTGGTTTCTTCCTCATATGTTACCAGTATGCTATTATGGGGTGAGTCCATACCTTTGGAGTTTTCATTAGAGTTTTGAATCTTGATAGGGAATTTCACCATGCTTGCTTGACCATCTAACTTAAACCTATGGACAAATAATATCAAAATTTAAACCTCTTACATGGATAGGACAACCAAGGAGGAACAATATACGTCTTTAGAGACTTAAATTTTGACAAAGAATATTGTCATGTAGACTTAACTACCTAATCTAAACCCCATTGAAAGATAATATTCAAATTTAAACAATCAAATATAGTTGGCTTACAAGAGTCCATGTAGGTTTAAAATAATATCAAAAATTTAAACCTCTTGCATGGATAAGACAACCCAGGAGGAACAATACATGTCTTTGGAGACTTAAATTTTGACAAAGAATATTGTCATGCAGACTTAACTAAGTAGCCTTGACTTAACTAAGTAGCCTTAACGCCATCGAAAGATAATATTCAAATTTAAACAATCAAATATAGTTGGATTACAAGAGTCCATGCAGGTTTAATCTAGACCCCTTTAAAAGATGAAACCCAAATTTAAATAATAAAATGCAGCTGGATTAAAACACACATTGGCCTGGGGGAGCTAGCCCATGAAGACCAAAGTATGTCTTTGGAATCCCATTAAAACATAATATCTCAATTTAGACATTGCCATTTAGCTGGATCACAACATTCACTTGCATAGGCAAGAGAGAAAAGAAAGAACAAATTTA
Source organism: Pinus taeda (assembly GCA_000404065.3). Lineage (NCBI taxonomy): Eukaryota > Viridiplantae > Streptophyta > Pinopsida > Pinales > Pinaceae > Pinus > Pinus taeda. Next base: position 72,440 of record APFE030997290.1, read on the forward strand.
GAATGCAAATCAATGAAATGTTGCTTCATTAATAAGCTAGAATCAACTCAAAGCTTATTGTTGGAATCAAAACCAATCAAATGCTGCTCCAATAGGCTCGAACCAGCCCAAAGTTTATTGTTGGATCTTCTGCGACAAATCAAAACTCTCAGAAAAAATATAAACACGAGCGTTTGAAATTTTGTGTGTACAGTATAAGTATAATAATTGGCCCATCTCAGGGAACTCAAATATGCTACCCAGACGTTGTGGTTGGGAAATAACGTATAGCTTAACTAGAAGTTCTTGTTTGATTTGTTTGTAGCTTTGTCAGCAACATTTCTTGGCCTATTGATTTAGATACTCCTGGAATTATTTGTGCTTGTTCCAATGAATTGTGAATCTTCACTGATGTCACAAAAGAACAATAATATCTTGCTTTCTTGAGAGCAACCTTCACATTTTCCGGGCTTTCCAATCGAAGCAACACCTGTTTCGTCAAGTTTTGGTAAAAGAAATGAAATAAATCTCTGAAATAAATATGATAATGCACAAATCATATGAGATAAAATTATCCACAAATCATATGAAATAAAATTAACTATAATTCAAATGTAAAATAGATGAAATAACATTATAATTATAAATCCCTACCACTCAATTTATCATAACAAACAACATAAGAACATAACATTTTTAAACACAATCATCATATGCATGACAAAGTCTTGGAATCTAGAAGCAGAGGGAAACTAAAAACCATAATTCATCACCTTCACTCTTCTCCAAACTACGTGTGTGCAGTTACAGTATAAGTATAATAACTGGCCCATCTCAGGGAACTCAAATATGCTACCTAGATGTTGTGGTTGGGAAATAACGCATAGCTTACTTAGAAGTTCTTGTTTGTTTTGTTTGTAGCTTTGTCTGCAACATTTCTTGGCCTACTGATTTAGATGTTCCTGGAATTATTTGTGTTTGTTATAATGAATTGTGAATCTTCACTGATGTCATATAAGAACAATAATATCTTGCTTTCTTTAGAGTAGCCTTCACATTTTCTGGGCTTCCTAATCGAAGTAGCACCTATTTGGTCAAGTTGTGCCCAATCGAAGCAACACTTGCTTGGTCAAGTTTTGGTAAAAGAAATGAAATAAATCTCTGAAATAAATATGATAATGCACAAATCATATGAGATAAAATTATCCACAAATCATATGAAATAAAATTAACTATAATTCAAATGTAAAATAGATGAAATAACATTATAATTATAAATCCCAACCACTTAATTTAGCATAATAAACAACATAAGAACAGAACATTTTTAAAGCAAACACAATCATCATAATCACGACAAAGTCTTGGAATCCAGAAATAGAGGGAAACTGAAAACCATAATTCATCACCTCCACTCTTCTCCAAACTATGTGTGTGCAGTCCATGAATAAGATGATTCATTTTATCCACTCACTCCAAACCCTCACTCCAAGCTATGGAGGGGTTGTTCTTGTGATCACTTAAAATTTTCATATTTGGCATTGTAATATCCTCGCATAAAACTTTCCAATCCTCACTTTGTTGTCGATTACTGTCAGGATGGTATGCTACTATTGCTTTCTTCAGAGCAAGCTTCACATTTTCTAGGCTTCCCAATCGAAGCAGCAACTGTTTGGTCACATCTAGATGAGGGAATTTTTCAAATATATATTTGAGGAATGACTGCGCTTTTTCTGCCCTTCGACTTTACTGCGCTCATTTTTTCTTTCATTCTTTCTGCATTGCCTTTGCGGTTTTCTACATTTTCTCTTTTCCCCTGCTCAACTACTCCCTCTTGGTGTTTTTTTACTGCTTAAGAAGAATATATGTACCACTCAGAGCTTGCAATCTGTGTAGACATGATGGCAAGTGCAATCTTGATGCTCTGAAAGTGGTAGGAATGGGCTTTCTTTTCCGTTTTCAAAATAGAGGAACATGATTTCCCAAGCCTGCTCAGTGCAATAGCCTCATTCTCCAAATGATTTTCATCTGCAACATGAAGGGAAAGCTTGAAATAGGCTATAGCTTCCCATATTATGTCCATATCGCCACACATTGCCTTCTCCAACAACTCTTCTCCTTGAATGTGCACTTGAATTGCTTCACAACGTTTGGTAATTGAAAACCTTTGTTTTCAAATCCGTTACTTGTTTCACCACTTCCTTACCCATGGAAGCAGCACCCACAAGTGTTTCATCTCGATCAAGAGGTCTAGGATTCTATGAGTATATTCACCGCTGCAGGTTCGGGTGTTGACATCCCTAAATCTCAACACTAACAGAATCGGAAACACCTCTGCATTGTCTATCTGAAGCTCTTTCTAAGCATGGCCATTTCATGTCTTTGGCACCTCTCCTCACTCTGAACGACACCCGTGATTGATAGATGCACATTTGCTTTCTTTTTACTGTACTTCTTGCTAGAAGAGCATACCCCCAATCTTACATGTTCTCTCCCTTATGCAACAGAGACCTTATCTGTAAAACATAACAAAGAACAACCACAAATTTATATTTAATTCAGGCATATATGTTTTCGAAAAAGCATTGATAAAGAAAAAGGGAAAATGTGCAGAGAAAACCAATGTAAAGTTGTGAATACTTACATGATTACTGGCTCTGGCTGATGCGATGAAGCGAGTGTGGTCTTGGAGAGGATCCCTCTGATGGGGTAATCACAATACAGAACTGAACAAGAAGAATAAGAGGAGAATGGGGAATGTTCCCATTATTCCTCTTATATTTTTCTTCCTCTTTCAGAAAAGAAGAATTAGTGCGTGCAATCTGAGGGCGAGGAAATTGTTCCCGAAACTTATTCATCCATTAAACCTCTTTAATGCGTGTACGCCTTAGCAAATGAAGAATTCTTGAAACGAACTAGGTAACTGAATAAATAACAGTTTGATGAGGTGGAACAGTTTATCACATTTTATTCGTCTAACAAGCCATTTGACGGTAGAGATCATATCCACGTATCATAGGAGAATTATTTTTTTTTTGGAGAAAAACACTTTACAACCTAACAAAATGTTAAATTTTATATAATATATATATTAAAAATAATAACATAAAATTTAATGAATAAATAGATATTTAAATGACAACCTAAGTAAGGATGTAAAGTAAGTAAAAAAAAAAAGAAAGTTATAAGATATTTTAAAGAATATTGCTCCATAATTACAGTAGCTATGATTTTTTATAGTTTTTGTAGCCTTTAAGTAATTATAGTCTATTTTTTGCAATCTCTATAATCAATCCATTTTCTCGACCAAAACGTTAAAATAATAATGAAATCTACAAATTGAAATTGAAAGGTCAAATTTCATGATATATTTCATATATTTTATATGATTATAAAATAACGATCGATCTTCAAATTGATTCTTTCCATCATGTCCGAATGAGTTCGCTCGGCGTCCTTGATTCTTCGAGATATCTCATCCTTCTTGTTCTTCAGGGAATTACACTAGACATTGGTTGTATAATTCAAATTTTCTATTGGCATATTGATATACTAATTTAATATTTTTAAGAGAATGTGATCTAAGTTTTTGGGACAATTCTATATTGATGGTTTTTAAATAGAGTTGGTGTGCTTATTATTATTACTATAGTTCCATTCTAGAAATGGTTTAGGATAAGATACTCTTATGTAAAATGTATTTTCAACTACTATATAAGGAGGGGCTATAATTTATTCACTAATATAGATCCATTTTAATCATGGATCTAGTTAGAGCGCTTAGAGGGATCAAATTCCTTAAGATGCAAACATCTTTTAAATATATCTTCAACTACCATATAAGGAGGAGGGGCTAAAATTTATTCACCAATATAAATCCATTTTATGACAACATCTTTCAGTAAAAATCACATAGGAGGAATATTATAATAATAATTGTTCCTTGAATATATTTAGTTTGGTACCCTTTCCCTTTCTTGGTCAAATCTTAATATAACAAATTATTAATAATGACTGTCAAGTCAAACTAGTTGTTATATTCTAATGGCTAGTTAGTTTCTCTCTTCATCTATTTATTTCGTTGTTTTCCTCATCTTGTCCTGAAGATGAACCACACTGGCTCGTTCGAAACACTTCGACAAGATTGTCTCCTATGTGATTTTTACCCAAAGACGATGTCATAAATATTATGGTTCACAGAAGTCTGAATTCAAAAAATCCATTTTAACCATGGATCTAGCAAGCACCTAGAGAGGAACTAGATTTCTTAATACACAAACCTATTTTAAAGGTGAAACTTAAAAAAAGAACGTGTGTATTTGAAGAGATTTGATCCTTGGTGTGTGTGTGCATTTTTGAATGCATAAATGGATTCAACAACTTGAAAGCCCCATTGACCATTTGGATTTTAGACAAAATTACTTGAAAGATTTTAACCATAAGAGTTTATTGTTTTCATATTTTGCTAAGCCATATATAATATATAGTCGAGATCAAAGCATTTTACTTAATACGAGTTGAAATATTTGTCTATTCACTTTATCCACATTAATTATTTTTTGTTACCAATATATTTTTTAAGCATACTTCAATATTAAAACATTTTATTTATAACCCACATTGAATTTTATTATTATTATTATTTATTTTAAATATGATATTAATTTTATATTAAGAATTGAATGAGTCACACATGCCCATCTTATTACTCTTATTACAAAGTAATTACATTTTTTTACTTTAAGTTATTTTATTATTATTAACAAAATAATTAATTTTTTTTACTTTAAGTTATTAACTATGTTCTTTACGATTTCTCTGTAGCCTTTTAAGTAATTATAGTCCATTCTTCACAATCTCTATGATCTTTTAGGTAATTACACTCATGGTTGTATAACTCAAATTTTCCATTTAGCATATTGAGACACTAATTTAATATTTTGAAGAGAATGTAATCTAAGTTTCTAGGACAATGTTATATTGATGGTTTTTAAATAAAGTTGGTGTGCTTATCATTGGTACTATAGGTCCATTCTAGAAATGCTCTAGGATAAAATATTTTTATGTAAAATGTATCTTCAATTATCATATAAGGAGGGGGGCTATAACTTATTCACCAATATAGATCCTTTTTAATCATGGATCTAGCTAGCTCCTCTGAGAGAGATCAAATTCCTTAAGATTCAAACACCTGCTAAATGTATCTTCAACTACCATATAAGGAGGAGGGGCTACAATTTATTCACTAGTATAGATCCATTTTAACCATGGCTAACACCTTCTAAATGTATCTTCAACTACCATATACGGAGGAGGGGCTACAATTTATTCACTAATATAGATCCGTTTTAACCATGGATCTAGCCATCTTCAAGAGAAATCAAATTCCTTAAGATTCAAACACCTTCTAAATGTATCTTCAACTATCATATAAGGAGGAGGGGCTACAATTTATTCGCTAGATCCATTTTAACCATGGATCTAGCCAGCACCATATTTCTTAAGATGCAAACCTATTTTAAATGTAAAACTTAAAAAAAGAACGTGTGTATTTGAAGAGATTTGATCCTTGGTGTGTGTGTGTGTGTCCATTTTTGAATGCATAAATGGATCAACAACTTGAAAGTCCCATTGGCCATTTGAATTTTAGACAATATTACTTGAAATATTTGAACCATAAGAATTTTTTGTTTTCATTTTTTTCTAAACCATATATAATATATAGTTAAGATCAAAACATTTTACTTAATAAAATATTTGTTTATGCACCCGATCCACATTAATTATTTTTTTGTTAATGATATATTTTTAAGTATATCTCAAAATTAAAATATTTTATTTATAACCGACATTGAATTTTATTATTATTTTTTATTTTAATCATGACATTAATTTTATATTAAGAATTGAATGAACCACAAACATCCATTTGATTACTCTTATTACATTTTTTTTTTCGACTTTGAGTTATTTTATTATTATTAACATGCATATAAATATAAGTTTTGTTTGTTATTTGTTTTTCTGAACTTTATCTTTCTTTAAAGATGATATAAGATTAAGTTATTATTATTCTTTATTTTAAACATGACATTCATTTTATATTAAGAATTGAATGAATCACACATGTCCATCTTATTACTCTTATTACAATTTATTTATTTATTTATTTTACTTTGAGTTATTTTATTATTATTAACATGCATATAAATATAGGTTTTTGTTTGTTTGTGTGTTTGTTTTTATGAACTTTATCTTTCTTTAAAGATGATATAAAATTAAGTTACTTCACATGGAGATTGAAATATTTATTTACGGTAAATAATGAGAGATATATTTGAAATATTTTTACCACATCTCCTTCATACTGGGTTGTAATATCAACCAACCTAGATCTATCTTAACAAGCAGTGGGAGAGATCAAATCTCTTTTCGCTTTAAAAAAGGTTTGCACCTTAAGAGATTTGATCCCCTCACATACCAAGCAGTGAGAGAGATCAAATCTCTTTTCTCTTTAAAAAAGGTTTGCGCCTTAAGAGATTTGATCCCTCACACCTACTTCAAAATGCTTTATGATGCAGAAGCATCTGTCTCAGGGTGAACAAGAAAAGAGAGTGTTTGTTTCACAGGTTACATGTAGACAGATTAGACATGTCATGTACCCAAAACTTTCAGTTCTTTTAAATGTTTAGCATTTAGGGGTTAACAATATGTTATGTTTTTCTTAATTTCATTTAGCTTTGTTTTTTAGTAGGTGTTTTGAATTAATTAGGTGTAAAGAAACAGTAGACAATTAACCAAACAAAATTTTCTTGTAACTGCTGGCAGTTTCTAAAACTACTTAGCAACTCATGTAAAAGATGAAAATGAAACATTTGAGGGAGGGAATTTTTGGGCCAAGAACAAGACAATTATAATAACACAGCATACAAGAATTTCTTTTGCAAAAAGGTCATCTATGTCCATTCATAACTAAAGATCATCTTATTTACTTTTTTTTTTCTTTTCCTAATTATCTATCAGTGTTGTTGCATAAAAAGAATACAGTGTCATACATTGACAAAGAGGAAAGAATCAAACAGAGTTTTGCTACATGCAACAAAGGAGCGATCGAGAGCAAGCAAGCATAAATACAGTGAACCCACGAGCGAAGCCACAGAGGAGAATTAAAGTCTGCGTACAGCTACTAGATTATATTGTGCGTTGAAATCCAAATAGTCACAAGAATAACCAGAAGAGCCCATACAAGCATATAACAAAAACGACAAATGCCAGGTACATGTCCATTAAAACACTAAGTTTGTTTTACTTCATTAAGGTAGCAGTTCCATAAATAGTTATAATAGTCCAGCAAGACCAGGAGTAAATCATTACACTGATCATTCCAAATAAATACCGACTCAAAACCCCAATGGCGTTAACCAAAGGAACTAAACTGTAAGTGTCGAAATCAGAACCAATTCCTGTTCACTAAAGAAAAATCAACTTATCAACAGAGTTGTCCTAATGACAGAGAGGGAGCCGAGGCTCAACTAAACAGGAATCCTAAACACCCATAAGCAACAACAAGATAAGAACCTACCTGTTTAGGGTCAACAACGACGGGACTTTTGAGCAGAGCCATTGACCATGCCCGAAGCACCAATATGCTACCTGCGAGAGGAAACCACCTAGCCAGTTAGTGATCAGGGGACGAAGAACTCAGAGACAAAAGAACCTAAAACAGAGTCAGGGTTTGCGAATACGGAACATACCTGAGAAGCAGTGTTGGACAGAAGAAAGAGCCTCAACGGGTTGCCAACCATCAAAGGGACCCTGCTCACACAGGAGCAAAACCCTTAGAACAAAGGGGAAAAGCAACTGAACAATTAAATCAAAGAAAGAAGGCTTACCAACATTTGCCGAGAAGCGGAAGCCAAACGTTGAGACCCTCGATGGTGACAACGTGGTGCAATGACAGACAAATAACAGTTAATCCGCAGAAGAGCTCAGCAAAGAAAGACAATGATACTATATTAAGCGTGTAAACCTTGTAGCAGACCACAAAGGGCTAAACCTTGAGTCCCTCAAACTCATCGATGGAGTAAAAGGTGCACGCAAAAGCACTGTGTTAGCAAATACTGGACAACAGGACCAAGGACAGCTGCAAACCATCGATGGAAACAACAACCAAAGCCGAGGCCGAAGCCGGAGTACCATCGTGTCAAACAAGCCACAAACGAAACAGAGCAGCGGAGAAACCCTCTCGGGTTGCAGAGAACAACTAAAATGCCAAGTGAACTGAGAGCGGGAGAGTAAACCCAAGGCAGAGTATGCAAACCGAGAACCGGACAGGTGTTCCATCCCAACAGTTGCCAAGTACCACACAATCAACCCTCCAAACCAAAATATTCATCTGCACAATCAAACCATTAATTATTCTATTAATCATTCATTAATTTGTTTCCAGTTTTCAAAGGGTTGGTCCCATCACTTTATTAATAATTATAATTATTAATTTTTTAATTTGATATAATTTAATTTTTATGTGAGTCAAAATGTTTAACCAGACATGACATTACAACATTACAACGTTTCTTACATATTGTGTTAGGGAGCACTTATCCACGCAATAATGAATGGAAAATGTTTTTTTTTTACCATATATCCTTAACGCTATTCTGTGATATTTTTAATTAAAACTATTTGAACATGTATATTCATTTTTTCTTTTCATTATAACTGTGATGCAGGAGCATCTGGCTAACAGGGCAAAGACAAAAGTAAAGGTGATATGGTCTCTGAAGGGGACGAAGGAGTTAATTCACTGAATGGATAGCGTACTTGTTTATTTATTTCCTTATTTTATTAAGTTGCCTAAGTTAATGTAGTAAATTGTAATTAGGAACAGTAGGAATTAGTTAGAGTCATTGTTTCCAGATAGTTAATTTACTGTTGTAAAAACATGAAAAGAAAATATGCTAGACAACCATGAAAAGTTCCGTATGAGGAATAACTGATGTAACCAATTGAACTTAACTAACAGCAGTTAGTGACAGTTTGAGAACACTGATATTAAAAAGAGGGACAAAGCACAATGTAAGGGTTCGACTAACAAAGAAATAAAAAAGGAGAAAAATATAATTTTCCTGTGGACATTCATCCCTACGGTGTCCCAAACACTGTGTATAATAATTTGTGTAAAATTACTTCGTGGAGACTGTTATTACACTACTACAGGTTATAAAATGAAAGAGGAGATAACCAAAACCAGAGGAGAAGTGACAGCGCCCAGATTACAGGCAGACTCAACCAAAGAATCAGACATAAAAATCATTTATGTGAACAAACGATACGAAGTCAGAAATTGCAAGTCCAGATAAGTAAACAAATTCTGTAAACACCAAGTATGTGAATTTATAAATATAGTCCAAATCAGTTCCAGAGTTGAATTCATAGAAACATAAATACAGTGAACCAATTCTTTGCTCATTTACATTCTGTTCGAAACAAAGGAACGAACCCAGTTCACAAATATATGAATCATACTTATAACAAGCGGAAGCCAAACCCCATAGTCCTCAACCCATTACCATGACCCAACGACAGTGACAAACTACAGAAGAACCAAATACAGACAACGGCTCGGAGGCCAAAGATATATCGACCCTACAGTTGTAACACTAAAGCCAAGCAAAAACAACTAACGAACAGAACGACACTACCCGTGGTCAATTGGAACAGCTGAGTTTCCATGCGCCGAAACCTTCGGGTGGCTCTACCTGCAAAGAGAAACGACAAACGAAATGAGTTCTTATGAAATGGAACACAGAGGAATCGAAAGCTGAAGAGAACAATCAAAACATATCTAGTTAGCTTACCTGACAGAGGCAAGCCATAACTGCAACCACTCCTCCAGTTTTTTTTCCCTGCTCATGAGGAGCCGAAGACGTTAGACAACTGAGAAAAAAGGAAAAAAGGAACCCTCATTTAATTCAATGCGGATTAAACAATTTGCATATATCAAAAAAATCTTTGTTAAACATTATTATTTGCTTGTACACCCATCAAGTGGAACACGTTGACGGCGAGATCACATGGGCTGGCCCCATCAAGTGGTATCAAAGCAGGAATTTGAAAAAAAAGGAGACGGAGGTTCAAAGACAAGGACGTGGAAGAGGTGTGCGCAGAGTAGCAGATGAGGGCTTGAGGGAAGAGTTGAGGGCCCTTACTGCTCGCTTGGAAGCAGTGGAGGCAGGAAGGAGAAGAGACCCAGAACTTGGGGATGACAGTGAAGAGGAGGCAGTAACTGCTACGGACGGATCAAAGGAAGAAGCCCCGAAGTTAAGACTGTTGAGATCGGTATTGTTAGCCAGCAGCAAACCCAAACCCGAGATCCCTAACTATGATGGCAGTCTATCCGCATATGTTCTGCTGGATTGGGTAAGTGAGTTAGATAAGTATTTTGAAAACGAAGAGATCAGTGAGGACAAAAGAGTCAGATTTGTTGCAACCAAGTTAAAAGGACACGTTGCTTTATGGTGGGATAGTGTCCAAGCGGACAGGAAGAGGATGAACAATCTACCAATAAGGAAGTGGCCAAGGATGGTGGAAAAACTGAAAGGTAGATTTTTGCCTAAAGACTATCAGGTTGAGCTTTATCGACGAGTACATAATTTAAGGCGGAAAGGTATGACCGTAAAGGAATACACAGAGGAGTTTTATCGTGTAAACTTGTGGGCTGGTTATACTGATGATACTCCAGAGAAGACAATGAGATACGTGAATGGCTTGAGGCTGGAAATACTAGATGAGATCAGTATTCTCTCTCCACGGAATATAGAAGAAGCCTTTCAGAGTGTTGTAAAGGCTAAAGAAAAGATTAATAGGAAACATAATAACAGGAGAGGACGAGGAAATAGCAAAGGACGAGGACAGTCCAACGGAAGAGGGAGAACTACCACTAACAGCGAAGAAGGCAGCAGCTCCAGAGCTTCAGGGACAACAGAGCAGGGAGATAGCACCAGAGGAGGTCGGCCATATCAGCGGGGAAGAGGAAATGGTCGCGGAAGGGGGACTAATGTCCAGTGCTACAGGTGCCATAAGTGGGGGCACAGATCCTTCGAATGCCCGGAAGCCGAGCACGCTGGCCAGAGGGGAGCATTTGTTGCGCAGCCTGAGGAAGCTGAAGCACAGCCCCAGGATGTAGAAAATGTGGCAGAAACAGGAGAGGCTTTGGTTTTAAATAAAGCATTGTTGAAGCCAGCCAAGGAGACGGCTGAGCAGACCCAACGGAAGGCACTGTTCCGAACAGTTTTCAAATCACATGGAAAGTGTTGTAAATTGATCATAGACAGCGGAAGTACAGATAATTTAGTTGCCATCAAGATGGTGGAAAATCTGGGATTGAAGCGACTTAAGCATCCCACACCTTACAAGGTGTCGTGGCTACAGAAAGGCCACCAACTATTAGTTGATGAACAATGCGAGGTTGAATTTCACATTGGCAAATACCAGGACAAAGTTGTCTGCGATATCATGCCAATGGATGTGTGCCATATACTGTTGGGGAGACTGTGGTAGTATGATCGGAAGGTGACGCACGATGGGAAGATGAATTGTTACAAATTTGTGAAAGATGGAGTCAAGCGTACGCTTGTACCCATCAAAGGGGAGGATACAATAGAAGCAAGTGGAACAAAAGCATTATTAATAGGAGGAAAATAATTTGTTAAGCAGATTGAGGAAAACGAGGTGAATTATGCGATTGTAAGGAGGACTAAGACAATGTTGCTGAACACAGAAAAGTCAAAATTGCCTACAGAGATTCAGGAGATGTTAGAAGAATTTAAGGACATTGTAGTCAACGACTTACCAGATAAGTTGCCTCCAAAGAGGAGCATTAGCCATCATATTGATTTCATACCTGGAGCAAGCCTACCAAACAAGGCAGTATATAGAATGAGCCCGAAAGATAATGAAGAGATTCGTAAACAGGTGCAAGAGTTGCTGGATAAGGGACTGATCAGAGAAAGCTTGAGCCCTTGTGCGGTACCAACAGTACTCGCACCCAAGAAGGGTGGAGAATGGCGGATGTGTACGGATTCACGAGCTATTAATAAAATCACTATTCAGATTTCCCCTACCCAGAATGGATGACATGATGGACTGTCTTAGCGGGGCAGCTTATTTCACGAAAATTGATCTGAAGAGTGGATATCATCATATCAGGATTAGAGAAGGAGATGAGTGGATGACAGCCTTCAAGAACAATGAAGGGTTGTACGAATGGCTAGTCATGCCATTCGGATTGAGCAACGCTCCTAGTACTTTTACGAGATTGATGAATGAGATGTTAAAATACTTTATTGACAAATTTGTGATAGTTTATCTTGACGATATTTTGATTTTCAACAGAACAAAGGGAGAACATCTTCAACATGTTCGAAAGGTGCTAGAGAAGTTACAGCAGAACAAACTGCTGATAAACTTAAATAAATGTACTTTCCTGCAGAAGGAACTGGTCTATTTGGGGTTTGTAATTGCGGAAAATGAATTGAAGATGGACCCAGAAAAGATTGCGACAATCATGAATTGGTCGTCACCAAAGAGCTTATTTGAGGTACGTAGTTTTCATAGACTGGCAAGTTTTTATCGGAAGTTTATTAGGAACTTCAGTGAAATCTGCGCGTCGATGCTAGACACCATCAAAAAGGCCAGTTAGCCTTTTTGTTGGACCAGAGCAGCAGAGGACAACTTTCAGCTTTTGAAGCGGAAGATTACAGAGAGGCCAATCTTAAGGCTACCTGACTTTAACAAACTTTTTCAGGTTCGATTTGATGCAAGTGGCACAGCTATTGGCACTGTGCTCAGTCAGGAAGATAGACAGGTGGCATTCTTTAGTGATAAACTGAACGAAAGTAGGCAGAAATACTCCTCGTATGACAAGGAATTTTATGTCGTGGTCCAAGCTTTAAAGCATTGGAGACACTACCTGCTGGGAAACGAGTTTGTATTATTTTCTGATAATTCAGTGCTGTAGTATGTGATGCAGCAGCAAAAATTAAACCATAAGCACGCCAAATGGGTAGAATACTTGCAGAGTTTCACTTTCATGTTAAAACACATTAGCGGGCAAGCCAATAAAGTGGCAGATGCCTTGAGCAGGAGAGCTTTGCTCTTACAGGAAAGTAGAATACAGGTGATGGGATTCGAACATTTAAAGGATTTGTACCATACCGACACAGACTTCAAAGAAGCCTTTGAAGCCTGCCAAAATCCCGTGTTGAGGAATACAAGTCCATGGTTGGAGTACAATTTGCAGGAAGGACTATTATTCAGAGGTGGACAGTTATGTATCCCAGACTGTTCGATGAGGGAAAATATTGTACGGGAGAAACATAGTGGTGGTCTAGCTGGTCATTTTGGCATAGAAAAAACATTGGAGCAGCTCAGATACTTTTATCACTGGCCCAAAATGCGCAGGGATGTACAGTGATATGTAAACAGGTGTAAAATCTGCCAACTGGTGAAAGGACATAGTCAGAATACTGGACTTTACACGCCACTACCTGTTCTGAGCAAGCCATGGGACTCAATCAGCATTGACTTTGTCTTCGGACTGCCTAAAACGCAGCGGGGGTATGACTCAGTGATGGTGGTGGTAGGCAGATTTTCAAAAATGGCGCATTTTATCCCTTGTCGAAAAGCTAGTGATGCCACGTATGTAGCTCACCTATTTTTCACGGAGGTTGTTAGATTACATGGCCTACCCAGATCTATCATTTCTGACAGGGATGTAAAATTCACAGGGCACTTTTGGTGCACCCTGTGGAAAAAATTGGGCACGCAATTGAATTTCGGCTCTGCGTATCATCCGCAGACTGATGGACAAACGGAAGTGGTGAACAGAAGTTTGGGGAATTTATTACGGAGTCTGACTGGGGAAAATTCACGGTTATGGGATCGTGCTCTCGCTCAGGCGGAATTCGCTTATAACGATTCGCCAAATCATAGCACCAGACACAGCCCATTCCAAATCTTGTATAGCATGCATCCTCGGGAAATACATGAAATGCGAGATTTGGGAAAATTGGAGTAGAGAAGCGTGGATGGAGAAGATTTTGCCGAAGCAATGAGCGAACTACATGAACATGTAAAATTAAAATTGCAGGATAGCGTGCAAAAATATAAACATCAAGCATATTCAAGGTGGAGAGAAGTACAATTTAATGTTGGAGACGAGGTCCTCGCACACTTGCGCAAAGAACGATTTCCTAGGGGCGCATATAATAAATTAAAATTTAAAAAAAATGGTCCCTGCAAGATCTTGCGTAAATTCTCAGCCAACGCCTACGAAATTCAGCTGCCACCTGATATAGGCATATCACCTATTTTCAATGTGGTGGACCTGTTCCCATATACTGCCCAAGCAGAGGAAGACAATGTGGTATGGCTAGAACGGGATGCCCAAATTGGAGACAGTTCTTAGATGAGGCATATGCCTTCGGCTCAATCCCATGAGATTGAAGGGATTCTCGGTACCTAGATAGCCAAGAAGACACGTAGGAAGGAATATCTGCGATATCTCGTCAAGTGGAAAGATCGTCCAATGGAGGACAGTTCGTGGCTCAACGCGACGCAGATACATAAGGCTAGCTATTTGGTGGAGGAGCTCATGGAACAGAGCCATGATTTTCTTTTACCCTGAGAGCTTGATGCAGGAGCATCTCGCTGACAGGGCAAAGACAAAAGTGAAGGTGATATGGTCTCTGAAGGGGACGAAGGAGTTAATTCACTAAATGGATAGCGTACTTGTTTTATTTATTTATTTATTTCCTTTTTTTATTAAGTTGCCTAAGTTAATGTAGTAAATTGTAATTAGGAACAGTAGGAATTAGTTGGAGTCATTGTTTCCAGAAAGTTAATTTACTGTTGTAAAAACATGAAAAGAAAATATGCTAGACAACCATGAAAAGTTCCGTATGAGGAATAACTGATGTAACCAATTGAACTTAACTAACAATAGTTAGTGACAGTTTGAGAACACTGAAATTAAAAAGAGGGACAAAGCACAATGTAAGGGTTCGACTGACAAAGAAATAAAAAAGGAGAAAAATATAATTTTCCTATGCACATTCATCCCTACGGCGTCCCAAACACTGTGTGTTACACAAAAATATCGTCACCATGACTATTTGCAGTCAGTATGGGTCTATCATCACTTATACTGTCCTCCTAAGAAAGTCTCAGACCTTAGCTCTTCATGTCAAGCTTTGCAAATGAGAGAAAGACATTGAAAATCAATAAAACTCTAGTTCCGCACTTTCTCTCACTTTGGCCTGCGGGCCCGCACCCTTTGTTCATATTACCTGCGTATCTGCACGCTTTGTCTGTAAAGGGGTGGGTGCGTACCCCTGTAAAAGTCAAAAAGGCGCAAGTTTATCCTAAAAAACTCACTTTGGGTTAATTCTAGATGTTTCTAGAAGGAATTTTGACGTGGATTGTTCGCCCAAGGCGGTTCATGCATCCCAAAAGAGAAGGAGCTAATCCCTTGATAGGAGGAGCTAATCCCTTGATAGGAGGAGCTATCCCTTTGAAAGAGGGCTTTATCCCTTTGAAGGAGGACCTAGTAACTTCCCTCCATTGCACTCTAAATTAAGGCATTGGGTCAGCTTCTGGAGAGGTTAGAAGCTGAACATTTTGAGGGTAAATGCTGATGGAATTGGGACTTCCTATTTAAACTTGAGAGGAGAGATCACATACCTTTTGGTTTCATTGGGAAGTGAGTGAAACTTGTCAAAGTAGAGGAGACTTCTTGTCGGACCCTGGGAGGAGCTTATACAGCATCAAGGCACAGGTTGTAAAGTTCTTCTTTCATTTGAATTAATACAATCAGATTCATTTTTCTCAACAAACTGTCTTATGTGATTTGTTTCATAATCTCCTTGATCATTATGATGAATATGCTTTATGATATTGGATTTTCAGGTGCTATTTAATTTGTTTGCTTGTTTGTGTTTGCAGAATTACACTTCAAGGAAGCTCACTTGGAGCGACGATGCGAGCCTTCCACAAACTTGCACTGGATCCAAGGTAGGCCTAAAAAACTTGTTTGCCTTTGTTTTAATTTCATATTTAGAGAAAGATAGTTTTTGATTGGCTTGCTTGTCACTAGATATCTTTAGATACTAGGAAGGTCGATCTTGTCTGCAACCTCGACTCATTCCGCGTGACAAGGGCCAAGTTGAAGGAAGAAGAGATGAAGAACATAGACCCAGAGGAATCAACATATTTAGAGGTAAAGCTTGACAGTTTGGTAAGTGCAGTGGAAGGCAAAGGATCACCACAAGGAATGAGTATAATGTTCAAGCCCATGGCTCACTAATTGAAGAAGAACAAGTGGCTATTCCAAAACATTTTCTTTCTTATCCCAGTTGTCATAGATCTGATAATGATTGTTTTATAGATCATCTTGGAGAAGAGATATCTATTGATATGACATGTATGCTTGATGATGTGTTTTTACTAATGGTTTGCCTCAGTTTGATTACTATGATGATGATTATGTCCTCCAAACAGAAGCTAGTTTTGCAGATAAATCAACAGTTGGTTTGTGAAAGGAGGAAGTCCACTTTAAGAAGCTTGAATACAATGATCAGCCGATGTATATCAGCTATGGAAGTGAGGAGAAAAGTGCAACAAATTTTGAAGTAAGTGAAGGATCTTTTCCTTTTTGTTTTGCTTCATTTCAGATCATCAGAGACAACTTTCATTCAATCAGAAATCAGTTGTCGATAAGTTTTGATCTTGACCATCTAGAGGGCAATGAAATCCTTGTTCAAGACTTCTATTATCTAGATTTGAAGCCCCCGAATGCCATTGAATGTTAGGTTGTAGATGAAGACCTGGAAAATAGAACATATGATCAAATGATGCAATATGATTCTGTACCTTTCGGTTTTGAATCATTTGAGTTTTTGAAGGGAAAATTGCATAGTATATCTTCAAATGAGCAGCCTGTAGGAAATCATGTAATCTCATCGGAGCCAATAGCAAATGGGTTGTAGCTATCTTTTCAAGTTTTTCATGATCCAATAGCTGATGTGTTGGATGATGTCTGCAATCTAAGTCCTTCATTGGCTAACCGTGAGCTTGCAAAAAGTGTTGAAAGTTTGATCCGACAGCTGGTTTCTTTATCATTTTCAGCAAGAGTCTCATCCCAGTGCTTAGATGAAAGTTTGAATTCATGGTACAAGGAGGAGAAAAGTAATCCATCAGATGAGCTAAGTCCTAGTGCACATGAATTTCAAGATCCTTATGCAGTATTTTTGGAGTTGGATAGAGAATCCATATTATTCAATGGATCTGTTTACAAGTTTTCATGGGATTTTCCTTTCAGTAGTTTTCTCTTGTTGTTCATAAGCAATCACTTATGGAGAATACAAACAGAAGCCAGAATTCTTACTTGGTTGCATTGGTTGTTTCACTTCACTTGATCAGGTGATGAATGGAAAGATAGAGTAGGTTTTATTGAATAAACTCCCATTTGAGTATAGTTTCCAATCTGTCAGTTATGTTTTAGTATTGAGTCAATTTTTAGTTGAGTAAGAGTCATTTTTTGTATTTGAGTTATCAATATTCGGTCAATAATTTCAGTTAGAGTTTTTGACTCCATGCCTGATGGCTAAGGCTACTTGGTCTACAGTGTTCTTGGCACCTCCAAGGAGTTACCATCCCCAGTGGAGCCAATGTTAGTGTTAGCCTTTGAAGCCTTCCATTAGTGATCAAATATGCTCTTACAAAGTGGTCTTAGGTTGTCAAAGTCAAATTTTGTCATTTTAGTGAGTCTTCAAGTAAAATTTGGTTATTAGGCATTAGCTATAGGATTGTTTTCACTCCTTCCAAATTCGTCCAAGTACTGATCCATGTCACCATTCAGCTTAGTGTACCATCATTCAAAGAGTTTTTATCATCATTTCAGGTTCCAATGGGTCATTTTACACCTTGTTCATGCTTCAGTTGTACTTGGGTAAGCCTCATTTCCCTCTCCTATGGTTTTGAAGGTAATTTTTCTTGGATGGTCAAATGATCAACAAAACTTGTGTCCTGATGTTCATACTCCTTCCCCTATCCCTAATATGCCTTCTTAAACAATTCCCATAACTCATATCCCACAAATTCATCATTTTCCCAGAAACCCTAGCTTATTGCTACAATTTGACAATTTCCTAGGTTAGGCCTGTGTTTTGCCCTTTTGGACCCCTTCCCCTCACTCAATATTTGAAATTCCACTTTCCCCTAATTCCTAATATCCCTCCCTACTTCCCAAAATTTTCTCAATAATTTAAAAGCCCCTCATCCCCTTCATTTCCCTTCATTTCTACAAATCCCCTATTCCACATATCGAGATAGGTTTCCTTCAAACTATGTTTCTGAGCAAGAAAAGACGAATTTGACAAAAGTGAGACAGGTTTTTGTCCATCATTGACCCAAGAAGGAAAATTTCCTTTAGTTTTTACACAGGTTTCATGGGTTGAGAGAAATGTCGAAAACATCATTAGCCTCAGGAGGATTGATGCACTTCTGGAGTGACCTTGGGAAAATCAAGATTTCACCTAGCTGGGATGTTCAAATGACTTTCTTGATGATTTAAATGATATATAGATAGAGAAATCTTTCCAATGATCTTAGCTCAATTTGGAGTTGATAAAGACCTTCAAAAGTTGGCTGCAATAGCACTCTGCATTTAGGCAGCCTCATTCTGCGCATTTTGACCAGTCTTGAGAAATTTGACTTTTGACAGGGCAAATTAACTCCAAATTGAAAAATTCAAGATGTTTGTGAAAGTAGACTCAGAAAGCTTTCCAACGAACTATAACACGCCCAATTTGGACACCTCGAAGGCCTTCAAAAGTCATCTACAGAAAGGTGTTGCGCATCAAGGAAGTGCTATGCATTAGAGGGTCGGCACTGTGCATTAGAGAGGCGCTGTGCATTAGGTAGTTTTCTCGAGTGTAAATTTACACTGGCGATATGCATCAGAGAGGCACTATGCATTGGTCCCAGTGTGCTGCACATCAGTGAAGAAGTTTCCAAAACGTTCCAAATCACTCAATAACCCTAAAAAACATTGCATTTCTATTAGACAAGTAATTCATCAATGTTCTTGAGCTGAAATTTGACCTCTTACATGTGTTCTTCATGAGTTTTGCATTTTGAATATTAAACCCTAGCTTGCCTGCATCATTGTCTATTTCATTGTACAACTTTCACTCCATAATCACAACCAACATTATTTTCCCCCTTTTCTATCTTTCATTTCCCTAAACCACTCCATTAATCCCATTTTACATATCCTACTCCCCTAAAACAACTCATTCCCTTCATCAAACCCTGAATCCCTCACCAAACCCTAGTTTCCCAAAACCTACCATTTTATTCCCCAAATCCATTCACCATTAGTAAAATCTCCTCATACTCATCTCCCTTGTCCTCTCTCATTATCATTTTCCACCATATTATCATCACATCACTTCCCTAAGACAAGCACCAAGCACCATGACAAGAAGCAATGAAACAAGTTATGAAGAAGAAACACTTAGTGACAGTTCCACGGAGAGATTTAAGGAGGCAAATGGAGCATGATAAGATAAATATTTTGGCTGAGGCTTCACTAGACCAACAAAGAAATCAATGAGGGACTCGTGTGCCAAATTTGGAGAAATTTTGGAAAATTTTTGTCATTTTACAATTTTGTAATTAAAAACACAAGGATTTTCAGCTGATGCACAGTGCCATTGGTGTTGCGCATTGAGTTGGCTCAGTATTTGCAAAATGGCTTGCATTTTTGGATTCCTCATGGAAAAATAATGAAACCCAGAAAGTTTCATAAGATTTGGAGGATATTTAGGTCACCTAAAGGGCAAAAAACACTCAAAAAGTGCCCTCTCTGCCACTTTTTGGACACACAGGAACCAGTCTTGGGAGAATGCACTTTTGAGGGGGAAAATGACCTCCAAATCATAAAATTTAAAGTGTTCTAGAAACTAGATAGGCATGGATTTCTAACAATCTATCGTGGGCCTGATTTGGTGAAGTGGAAGGCCTCCAAGCTCAGCCTTGAAGTGGCACTGTGCATCAGGCTCATGGCGTTATGCATCAGGCAAATTTTTGCCAATTTTGCCTAAAAATTCAGAATTTCGCCTAGTTTGACTATCAGTTGACCTTTTCTCTTCTCCTTAGTAAATTTATGATGGTAAATGATGTTATATGATTTAAATATGATGAAAAATGATTTGGGGGGGTAGATACATCAGTTAGAGGTGGTTTGAGGTTGAATGAATAAGTTTCCATAGTTTTAGAGGCAAGTTGTTCCACTGCCTATTTTCTAGTTCCTAGTTTATATGTTGTTGAAACAGCTCCTTGACTCATGGATTCAACCCCTGATGGCTAGAATAGGTGGTTTGATGCCTATATCATGTACTTTCTTAGTCATTTGTAAAGGTTGGACTCTTGTGGATGCATTGAGCTACTTTGTACATCACTTCTGCAGTTTGGCAAGGAAACAAACTAGGGTTTTGCAACATTTTGTTGGATTCTTATGGTAATGTGAATTAGCATTTTTTTCTCCTCTATTATTTAGTTTATCTTATGTGTATATGTGTCATCATATATCTTTTTCTGCATAACTAAAAGAATCAAGATTAAAGGGTGGAATCCATTGATGTTCAGTGTTCTCCCTTGGGGTTTTATTTAGTTTTAAATGTTTTCTACTATTTGAAGAGGACTCATGACACTTGCATGCCCTATCCAACTCCTCACTAGTCTTTAGACTCACCATCACATTCATTTCAAAGTGCTAAAACACTTGCCTACCTCGCCCCACAGAAACCTCCCTGGACCGAAAGCTACCCTCCTCATTTGATCCAGCAAATAACCATTAAAATCAATCAAAATTCATCTGTGCATATACCTAGCCTAAAATTAGTATTCATATTAGTCATCTCAAGCCTTATTTGGCATATTTTCTTTGAGATTGACAAGGAGAGAGCTCTCTCCCAACCTGGTAGGGCTAGATACTAGGTTAAGCGTGGTTTGATGTTACCCTAGACCTGTCTTTCTTCAACTTGAGGTAGATTTAGGCCCTAACAGACCCAAACTAATACAAACATGGGAAATCCTCTAGTATTGTAGACCCCTCTTAATGAGGAACGAATTCAAGAAAGAATTAGGAATGAGACTAGCCCTTCTACAGTGCCATTAGACCAAGTATATGTGAAGAGGCAGAGATTGAATCCTTTGTCTGAGCAAGAATATGAAGAAACAAGAAGTGACATAGTGCAGAAAACATTAGTAGGGGAGACACCATCTACCTCTCAAACATAGGCACTAAGCAGACAAAAAAGTGTAGAAGTGTCATCACTAAAGACAATTTCATAGAAAAGCTAGGATTTGAAATAAACGTACAAAGAGATTAAGGCTAGGAATGAGCAGCTCAAGGCTCAAACCTATGCCAAATATCTGAAAATGGTTCCTACAAATCAAACAAGGTTGATGTCAGCCTTTGACATCAAAGAGGGAAAAATGCAAATGAGATTTTTGAAGCCAACAATACAACAACCAAAGTCCATGGCTGATTATGTTAAAACAAATTTTGAAGTTCTTGCTAAAGACATCCACCCAATTTATTAGATTGAGCTTCATAAGCAAATGGGTGAGATGGTCTATTCCACATTGACTAGTAAAGCCATCATGGCACATCAGTTGCAGAACTCTCTAAGTAATACTACAACAAAACTATAGTTGGAAAAGCCTCTTCCCAGGCTAAGGGCACAAGAATAAAATCACTAGAAGATCTAGTGATTGAGTTGGGACATGATCTGAAAGATGTTAAAGCAGCTGAAAGTTTGATAAAGAAAAAGAATGATGACATTGTTGCACTCAGGAAACAACTCAAAATCCCTCCCCTCATACATTGACAAACTATAGAAGTAATTGAGAAACAAAATGAGGAAGAACTTATGGACTTGATCCTTAAGTTGAATGATCAGTTAAAAGAAACAGAGCAGGAACTGGAAAAAGCTTTGCACTCCAAATAGGGTGAGTTAACCATGATGCCTCATACTGTAATACCCATGGTTTCTACAATAGTGCCATCTACTATTGCAACATCTTTGGCACCCAACATTCCTCCAGCAACAAATCTACCAGTAATGACAACTACGAGTACTTCAGAAGCATCAACAACTTCAACAAAGAAAACAGAAGACTTAATAAATTCCATGGAAGAAATGAAAATCCAAGCAACTGAAATAAAGCAACTAAAAGAAACAGTTACCATCTTGGAAAGAAATTATGAGTTATCATAGATCAATTACACTAAAGAAGAGAGAAAGAATAGAAGGATGGCTGAAAGAATTAAAATATTCGAGAATGACATAACATTGGAAAAGCCATTGAAAGATATCAGAGAGATTTTATGGACCAATATCATCGATTCTATCAATGATATTTGGTCTGCTATTCAGATCGTTTTTGAACAAACTAAGTTAATGAAACTAGCTACGGAGGCTATATAGAAGACCAGGGAAGAATTGGGGGAGAAACCTGAAGAGGCAACCAAATTAATCAACTTATTGAAGAGCCAAAACAGGCAATAGCTAGAACATTGGGATATCGAAGATCGAAATAGTACTATCCTTGAAATTAATAAAGTTATGTCCAAAAAGAACTTAATTCTTGACCTGGAAAGAAATGTCAAAGTATCCAAGAAGACATAAATGAGTTTATGGTAAAGTATAACATTCTAAGGGATAAAGGACTTCCAAAATTATTGGTCATAAACAAAAAACTAATGACTCATGGTGACTACATTGAAATACCACACAAACAAGCCAAAAGTCAAGCCAACTCTTCCACACTGAAAGCACTACCCACAAGAAAAGTGTTGTATGATGGTTTAGAAAATCTTTTCTATATTGAGCATGAAGTTAAGCACCTGCTCATAGTTCAGCCCAATTTTGCAAAATACACTGAAGCTGACGAAGTATACAGGAAATTGATCAGGATGAAGATACCAAATGAAGAATGGTGGACCAATATGCTTGATATCCTATAATTTACTATGGTAATTCAGAGGTAAATAGAAATATTTACTAAGGTAAAGGTTGGTAAACAGGTAAAGAGTATCAGTAGGGAAAAGTAAGCAAAGGTCTAGCACACAATTACTAAAGTAGCAACGTGAGGCAAATTCGAGTTTCAACCTCCATCTCTTCCATAAATAAAGGGACATCATCAATCAGTTTTACATCTGTCTCTATATTTTTGTAAAAGATATTTTGTATTCCCTAGAATAAATCTCACGTAGTTATGAGATATTTTTGATGTAATTTTTGTATAAATACTTCTCCATTCGAAGTATTCAAGGTGGATTCTATGACATTTCTATAAATCTATGCTATCAAGTTGATAAAGCTTTTGTACTCAAACTTGGATTTTTGCTGGAAAACGAATGAAAGTTGAGGACATTTCATCAAATTCTCATGCAGTGTGATCACAAATAAGTATTCTATCCTTGTGATTCTATGTGTTTTCCATATGTTTCAATGTTTCATGCATCCTAATTCTAAATGGTAAAATAGTCAAAGTGTATCATAATTAGCTTTATTGCTCTCTGCTATCAACAGTTTACCATTTTTATGTTTTCTTCTAAGATATTTCAATAAATGATTCTTAATTGCTCCTCTATCCCCGTAGTTTTTCTCATAAGTCCTTGGTATAGGATTCTTAATTTCCCTCTACTACTTGACCTATCTTCCTTTATTCATTCTAATGCTGACTTGAGGATTCTTGATTTCCCTCTAGTTTTGAGTAGAAATTTCACCCATTCAGGCCCCAAAGTTTGTTTTTTATTTTGCTATCCTACTTGTTGAACTAATACATCAACAATTTGACTTGATCTAGTGAATTATCTCTGATTGACTCCATAGCCCAATGGCCTAAAAGCCTAGTTTGCCCATTTGTTTCAGAACTCCACCACTCTCAAGCAAAACAACCTCCTTGAACATTAATACTAACCTAAATCTTTTCAAACATAGCTAAATCATAAAGAGAAAGCCCTCTCTGGACTTAAGTGGGCTAGCACCCGAGTCTAAAATTTGGTTTGTAGTTACCTTGGATCTTTTCCTTCTTTTAATAACTTCTAAGGAAAATCTGAGTGATAACATAGTGGCGACCATACTGGGGAATGAACAATTCCTTAGTTGAAATAAACCTTTAAGAAACTTGAACGTTTTATTTAAAGCATCTTAAAGGATTTTTTGAAGTTATTTTGAACATCTATAAAAAATAGCATTGAAAATTTTGAAATCTGACTTTAGAAAGGACTCATTACACTAGGGCTAATCCTAATCCAAATCCTCCCCCTGTGTTTGAAAATCTGAACCTGATTCCAAGAATCATTAGAAGGAAAGAAAGTTCAGTGAGTCCCAGACCTTTATTCAGATCACATTCATGTCCTGATAAGAAACCTTCCCTAGAAGATCTCCCTTTTGATGAGCACTTTGAACTCTCTCTGTTTAGAACCTCATTTGACAGTGAATTATTGGACCTAGTCCAAGATCCAGAATTCCTCAGAGAACTTGAAATCCAACGAGCCAATTTGTCGATTGATCAATATCTAGAGGATTCCACTCAGTTATCTCTTACCACCGAAAAAACACCCGTACTTTCCAAGGATACTTCTCTTTCTGTTAGTTCATCATTATTCCCTCACTCTTTTGAAATCCATTCCACTCCTCACTTCATCCCTTCACTTCATCCCTTCACTTCCTCCCTAGCCAATCATCACTCAACATCCCACCACTACCTCTAGTTCTTCCTCTACAACCCAGACACCTCTTGTTACCCCAAATCACATTCATACCACTACCCAACCTACAATCATGGCCAATAGATATGCTCCCCTTGTGTTGCCTGTTTCCCTAGGTGCTATGCCACAAGATTATCAGAGTAAAATTACCACCTTTGATGGCACTGGAACCTACATAGCTCAACAACACACTAGGAAAAAGACTAACTACTTTGAACTTCATGAGATCAACGCAACAGATGTCCAAATGAGAATTTTAATCTAAAGTCTAGTTGGAGAAGTTAGAACATGGTTTAGATATTTAGCTCCCAAAAGCATATACAGTTTAAGAGTCCTTTACCAACAATTCTTGAATAGGTGGGAGAAAAAGAAAGATCCCCTTTAGAGCTTATCTAAATATGAGAACCTTAAAAGGGGACCTCATGAAACCATTTAGGACTATTGCACTAGGTTCAATAGTGTTTATAGTGCCATTCTAGTTGACGTTAGGCCCCCACCAGGCTTATCCCAGATTAAATTTCCTGATGGATTTGATTCAAATATGGCTTTCCATTTAAGAGAAAGGAACCCCCCCCCCCACTTTGGAAAAAATGCAAAGTGTAGAAATAAGTGTTGATGCTGACCTACTTTCCAAAAGAGCCAAAGCTAGAAATGAAAGAAGAATACCTGTAAAAGATGAAAGTACACCCTTTGAACATAAGCTTGATGCTATTGTCAAAGGAATGGACAAATTGATGGACAGAGTTGAAAATATCGAAAGGAAATCTCCCTGGGATGGCCAATAGGCTAATTCATGGAGAAATCCCAACTTTAGGAAAAATCAAAACCAAAATGATGGTGTTACACTGAAATTTGTCACCATGGTTATCTGCAGTTAAATAGCCATGTTGTCCTCCTTGTCAAGCCTCAAACCTTTGCTCTTCATGTCAAACTTCAAAAAGAGAGAAAGTCACTTTAAAACATGTTTATCTCTGGGTACGCAGGTTCTCTCTACCTTGCCTGCGTGTACGCACTCATAACACACTGTACCTGCGTATTTATACGCTCTGTAAGCTAAAGGTTGGGTGCATACCCCTGTAAAGATCAAAAGGCGCAAGTTTCATCTCTAAAAAGTTACTTGTGGTCACTTCTAGAGCCTTCTAGAAGAGTGTTTGACGTGTATTGAGCACCTCCAGATGGTTCATGCACCCCTATGATAGAGGAACTTATCCCATCAAGAGAGGAACTACCCCATCCAAAAGAGGGAGTATCCCATTGATGTTGGAACTGAATAACCTCTTCTAGAATACTATAAATACAGGCATTGGGCCAAAGGAGGAGAGGTTGAAAGTTGAACATTCTACAGGGTAAATGCTGCTGGAATTAGGACTTCCATTTGTTGACTTGTGAGGAGAGATCACTATCCTTCCTTGTTGCCATAGTGGAAGTGGGTGAGCTTGTCAAAGTAGAGGAAATCTCTTGCTGGATCCTGGGAGGAGCTTGCACAACACCAAGGCTCAGGTTGTAATGGTTCCTTTGATTATTTAATACAAATAAGTCCATTCTTCTCAATGATTTGTTAATGAATTATTTCATATATTCCTTGGTCAATATGATAAATATGTTTTGTTTTATAATGAATAGTCAGATGCTATGTAATCGTTTGCTTTGTTAGTGTATGCAGGTCTGAAAGTGAAGGAGGAGCTCATCTGGATCAGCAAGGCTGGACTGCTATAACAAGCGTTGGACCTAAGGTAAGATCGAAAACATTTGAATTCTCGTAGAATGATGTGTATCTAGAGAAGGATAGCTCTTGTTTGGTTTGTTTGTCACTAGAGAGTCTTAGGCTCCTAGGGAGGTTAGATTTGTCCGCAAATATAACTCGTTCCTCATGACACTTTCCTCCAAAAATTATAAATCTCGACTGAACTAGTCTTCTGGGAATGGGTTATTGTTGACTTCAATGCTCTCTTTTCTCTCCCCTACACTGCGGAAGTTATTTTTTTTTCTAAAGGTGGTTGGAGGATTTGATTGGGAAGAAGTTTTTTGACTGGCATAAGGTTGATTTATCTTTTTCTTTCCACAAATTAGTGGTGTCATGCTACAAAATATGGATGTTACTCCTTTTGAGTTTTATGTAAGAATGTAGTTTGTAGATTATTGTGGTTACATTATTTTCAACTAGGATGTGTAGGGACTTGTCCCATAAAAAAAAAAATCCCATACTTGATGTTTTGGCACTTTGGGGACATGGGGAATCCTAGGAAATGTCCTTGGACAACTGGGGACTTTATCAGGGACTTGTTGGCCATCTCCATGATGTTCGGGACAATTTAGAGGGATATTTTGGATAGCTTTTGGGGATGTTCTTGGCAAATTTCAAAGTTGTTCTGGGTAAATCTAGTAATATTCCGAGCATGCATCTTCAGTTTTGATAATGTGTTGGGAGTGTGTTTTATTTTTCCCATGATTAGCTCCATGCATGAAGCAGTGGGTTAGAGGGGGCACGGTAGCACCCCCTCGTTGCGTTGGGGGGCAATAGTCCCCTTGCACACGGTCTGGGGTAGCGCCCCAGGATTTTTTTTTTTTTGACCCTATATTAGGTGAGTAGACCTATTTATGGTTTTGTGCATGGGTTTTGCACATGGTTTTGGGCATGTTGGTTTTCTGCCCATGGTATCTTATAAATTTGGTCAAGGGGACTACGGTTATGTTCTAATCAAGGGCTAATGGATTGGGTTTATGAATGCTTCATCATGTATATATATATATATATTATATAATATATATATATATATATATATATATATATATATAATATATATATGTTGTACATTGAAAGGAATATAATGAAAAATCAATCTAGTAGTCCAGGTTTTACAATCTAGGGGAAAATATCTGTGTATATCTATTTTATGTTTTATGCTCTCACCATTGTTTATTTTCTATTTTTAGAAGTCTTATGCAGGTAATTTATGTATAGGGTTAAAACCTACATATGGTATTATAGTTGTTTCGACTTCAAGGGGATGCCTTTGTTGCTGAAGGGTTTTTGTCAGGTATGTGGTAGACCTTGTTCAGTGGGAGATCTGCAGGATAAATTCTTGCAGCGAAAGAAGATGGCGAGCAATGGAAAGATGGAGATCGAGAAATTTAATGGTTAGAGTTTTGAGTTGTGGAAACTCAAGATGGAGGATCTGCAGGTGGATAAAGATCAGTGGGTCGCAGTAGATCTAAGGTACTAAACCAATGAAAATGTTAGATGAAGATTGGGGGATGTCGGATCGAAAGCAACGAGCACAATATGGTTGTGTATCTCAGATTTAGTATTGTTGAATGTATGAGGGGAAGCTATGACAATGGCTTTGTGGGACAAGTTAGAGGCTTTGTACTGATCTAAGTCTTTGGTGAACAAATCGTTCCTACGGAAAACACTATATAACATGAAGATAAAGGATGGAGACTTAGTGACAGAGCATCTGAACGCCTTTAATATTGTGGCAAGCCAGTTGTTATCTGTTTATATTAAAATTTTAAATGAAGATAAGTGCATCAGTTTGTCGTGTTCTCTATCAGATTTGTGTGATAGCCTTATTGTTGCGATAGGTAGCAATATGACTACCTTGAAGTTGATGGAATAGTCTCATCCTTATTGTTAGAGGAGATGAGACAGAAAAATATTGAGGGACAGAATGGAGATTCCTTATCTATACGAGGATGGTCCTAGAACAAAGATAAAAATAAGTCCTTGAGTGGGAGATCTAAATCTAGAGAGAGATTTAAATCTTCAGGAAAACCTGTAAAGGTATGTTGAAATGCGGAAATGAAGGGCATTTCAAAAAGGATTGTAGATTTAAAGCTCCTAAGAAAGGAAATGGATGTAATGATGCTCCTTTTGCAGAAGTGAAAACCACCTCGGATGAAGGTGGGGATGTGTACTTGGCTTCTTCTTCAAGTACACATGTAGATCATGAGGCATGATTGATTGACTGAGGTGCATCCTTTCACTTCACTCCCCATCGGAAGTGGTTCTGCGAGTATGAGAAATATGATGGTGGTGATGTATTCTTAGAGGAGGGCAGGAAGGCTAGATTCATCAATTGTGGAAAAGTCAAGCTGAAATTGCAAGGTGGAAGGATTAGAATACTTCCAGGTGTTCTGCATATTCCTGCATTGGCTAGAAATCTGATTTCTATAAGAAAGATGGATGATGCAGGTGTAAAAACAGTATTCGAGAAAGATACCTCCAAGATGGTTCGGGGAGCACTGGTGTTGATTCAGGGAGTTCAGATTGGAACTCTGTACAAGATTCTGGGTAGCACTATTATTGATGGGTGCAACAGTTCTGTGGTTCTTGAAAGTGGAGCAAAAAACTTTACAGTCTATGTAGAAAAAACCATGTTATTGCATCAAAGGAATGGACATAATGGAGAGAAGGGCCTTTGAATAATTCATGGTAATAGTATGGTAGAAGTTATGTCTAATTGCTCTATGGATTTCGATTTTTATGAAAATTGTGTATATGGTGTTAGAGTCGGTCTAGTAGCCCTCCATCAACGATCAAAGCTCTTTGCATTTGCATAAGTAGGTGTCTCATCAGTGTCATCTTATTGCATTCCATTAGGCATGCCATAACCCTGATGGAGGAGCTTGTGTCTTTTATTCCCCTCTTGGCACTGTTGGATTAAGTTTGTTTCAGTCAATAAATTCCTTAGAAGGTCATTGGTCTTGTCTTGAAATCAAGGTCCTAGGTCTAGGGTTTAGTCCAATTTTGTCTTTTTAGGTTATGTCTTTTGAGGTCAATAAATGCCCAGCAAGCCAGAGGGATGTCCATCAAAGCATCACTTCAGATGATTTCATATTGTTATAGCTAATTTTACCTTGAGTTTCAAAAACGTTTTGAGGCAAGGTCATTTTCTCATTTTTGTAAAAATTTGTAAAAATTCAAATTCTCCAGAAGTCGGCATGCGGCCTTGGTCTCCTTTTCCAAGACTCTTCAAAAGCTATCCCTACAAAATTTTTCAAGAAAAAGTATCATTTCAACCAATTTCATGACAAAAAGGAAATCACAAGTCAGCAGCAATTAGTTTTAAAAAAGTGTCATTGCATAAACATTGTAAAGTGGGTTTGAGGGGAAATTAATTTAAATTAAGTTTATAAAAGCCCCTCTCTCCTCATTTTGCAACTCATTTGCCTCTCACAAGCTAATTGGAAACTTGCAAAGGTGATTTCATGAGATATTGAGCAAAGTTGGGCAGTCTTGGTAGCGCGCTACGCATCAGGGCCTGCGCGCTACGCGTCAGGGCAGAAGCTTCAGTGGTAAAAAACACGGGCGCTACGCATCAGAACCCGCGCGCTACGCGTTGGGTTTCACCTACAGCAAGTTGCCAACAAGCTTCAAAACGACCTCAAATTTCCTAAATTGTTCAGGTAGGTCTCCAATCATCAATATTTTTGCTTGTCTAAAGAAAAGTGAGCATGGAAAATGTGTCAAATACCAGCAAGTGTGAAGCATGAAGAAAATCATATGTATTATGTTTAAAAATTTCAAATTGCAAGTGAAGCTAGAGTTTTGAGTTTGTTGTCCAAGGTCATCTTTTTCACTCCCTCATTTCCCCACATTCCAATTATCACTTCCCTTGTCACTTTCACACAATTTCCCTAACAAAAATATCAAAAGTCCTAAAACCCTACCCCTATCCCTAAAATTCAATAAAATCTCCCTAAACTCTACCTCCTATCAAAACCCCTGCAAATTATGATTATGTGATGATGTATATGTCACAATTCTTTCCCTAAATTCCCTTTTATATATATATTCCCTAAATCCCCTCAAAAGTCCCCCTCCCTAACATCTCCCTTATGTTTTTTGTCCCCTTGGAGCAGCATTCAAACAGTCAAAGCAACAGGTCTTTTGAGCAGAAGCAGCAGTACATTTCAGTCATTTTGCTTTTGAAACCATGTCAGAAACCGAAACAGACTATGAGCAAAGTGATGATCGTGAGTCAACACCGGAGGTTGAGGTGCCAAGAAGGCCTCACAGGGGTGGTAAAGGTGGTCAACATGTGAGAGAGGAGCCCACCTCTTTGGCCTATTTGTAAGCTTGTCCACTTGCAGTCACATGTTTTCATTATCAATCATGCTATGAATATTGTGAGAGAATTTCCCAAATTCAGCACCACAGGGAATTGGTCCGCTTGTTTGTTTTGCACTTGCACAACGGGCATGTGAATCTTGCAGGGGTGGATTTTACATTGTCACCTGAGATTGTTTCTCAAGCAACAGGGATACCCAATGTTGGAGAAGAGTGGAACAAGCGCCAGCTGTTGGACAGATTCCAGTATGAGCCCTACATTAAACATGTATATATGAGGCAGATTTTCACGTTTGTATTCGTATCATATCCGCTTGTTGATGCATTTGACATGGGTACGGACGATGAACATTCCTTTCTTCATGTGTCGAAATATTGAGAGGATGATGCCCTTGGTGCAGAGAAAGAGCCCAGCACAGCAACACAAGAGCATCTACCATTATGCTTTGATCAAGATTGTGGTCATGCATCAGTTGGCCCAGCAGGGTATTCCATGGGAGGATTTCATCTCTCGAGATTTCTTCACAGCGCCACCACCCCCTGAGGTTGTTCATGAGGAGGGAGGACCTTCACATCATTATGACATCCCTGAGCCCAGACATGTCAGCTCCCCTCCATTGGTCACATATCAGAGAGGCCACAGGGCCTTATTTGCATCAGCTCGGCGAGTATTTTCTCCACATCAAGTGGAAGGGGTCTCGCCTTCTTCATCAGCACCGCGAGTGTTATCTCCAGACCAGGTGGAAGGGGCCTTGCTTCCGACAGTAGCACAGGTATCAGAGAGGGGCAAGCAGCCCATGATTGTGGAAGGATTGTCAGGTGATCCAAATATAGACATCATTGATATTGAGGCTAGCTCTCCTGCCTCAAAGCTCAAGGAGATCATCCGAGAGCAAAGGACCGAGAATGAGTCGCTGCACAAGAAATTGCAGATGGCAAAATGGGTGATTAACTATTTAGAGCAGCGCAACAAACAGTTGGAGGACAAGCACGAACTTTATGAGCAGCGAAAGATTCGTGAAGACCGGGAATTGGCCCGTAGGAGACCCGGTGATTTGACACCCATAAATCGAGAATCCATGCTTATTCGAGTGAACGCTCATTTGGAGAGGTTGTTGGCCAAGGCTAACAAAGATAAGGACATGCTCCGGAACATGAAAAACCATTATTGGGCTCAAATGCACGTATGTAAGGCAAAAATGAAGGTGCTCAAAGGACGGTTGGCCAAGGCACTAAAACGAAGAAAAAGGCCCGATCCCCTCCACATCTTGGCTAAGGCTTCCTTGAAGGATCATGGTGCTAAATGACTTACGTTCTGCACAAATTTCAAAAAAAATTGAGCATTTTTGGTCATTTGTGAATTTTTTTGGGCAAAAAACAGGTTTTCTTCCCCAACGTGTAGCGCGCCGCGCGCTACCCTGAAGATGAGCAACTCCTTTTCATGAAAACTCAGCATTTTTGGATTTTTCATGCAAAAATACACTTACTCAACAATTGCCAAGAAATGTTACCAAGTTTTGAGCCTCCAGAAGGTCAAAAAACAAGCAAAAAATGACTTTCTGCCACCTTTTTGACACACAAGAAGCAGTCTTGGGAGATTGCAATTTTGGAGGGGTAAATGACCACCAAATTCAGAAATTCCACTTGGGTTGGAAAGTAGACATCCAGACCTTTCCAACAAGCCCATTTTTTCCTCATTTTGACTCCAGGAAGTGCCTCAAACATTGGCTCAAAGGTGCGTTACGCGTTCAGGATTGGGGCACTACGCATCAGCACATTTTCTCAATTTTTCATCTACAGCTCAGGAATTCGCCCAACTTTGACTAGTTTTTACTTGTAATGGGATTTTTCACCCTCTTTGATGTAATTAACGTATTTTCATGTTGACATGACACTTATTTACCTATTCTAGAAGATTCATTCATGAAAAAGGCAAAAATTTAATGAATGAATTGGTTTCCTAGCTTATAGAGGCAAGTTGTTTTGACTGCCTAGATTTTAGTGCTCAGTTTGGAATTGGTTGAAAAAGCTC
>APFE030997295.1:20743-33825 GCA_000404065.3 Pinus taeda
AGTCATTCATAAAAATCACTTCTTGTATCCATATTCACTTACTAGCCTAAGATCAATATTTCACAGTAAGTCATCTCAAACCATATCGTTTTAAGTATTCATTGAGCGTGACCCTGAGAGAGCCCTCTCCTGTTCTGGTAGGGCTAGCTACCAGACCGAGCGTGGTTTGTGGTTACCCTTAATTTTGCCTTCCTTCAGCCTAAGGTGGATTTAGGTGCTAACAGGTGGCAGAATTTTGACGGAAAGTGGTTAAGAGTTCGGTACCAATGTCATATCAGAGGGTAACTGGAAGTATGACAGAAAAGATTTAGCTAGAGTCATGAAGGTGGAATGGGAGGCATGTGGTTGGTCCACATACCTCTTGGCAGCAACTCTAGTAAGAGTGCACTAGAAAAGATGAAGACGAATGGAGTCTTTAATGATGGAATTAGATGAACACCACATATGAAAAGAGCAAACATGATTTGTGGGATCTTCTCCAGAATTACCTTCAAACTTGGGAATGTCATAAGGAATCTTGGTAGGCATAATAGGCCAACTGGGGTGATGGAGAAGAGGATCGTTGATGAGCTAGCTGAAATCAGGAAGGCTCAATCCAGCCACATAGGGGAGAAATGGGAGGTTCGTGACCATACCAGTAGAGTTTCCACTTGTGGGGTTACCTTGGTTACCAACATGGTTTCAGATCATTTTTTCTATTGTGTGTGGGTGTATTATTTCCATTGTTAAGGTGGCCTATGAGTGGATACTTACAAATGTTATATTTGAAAGTGCATGCTATTTCCATTCCTAATTTGTTTTCATCTTGTCCATTGAACACTTTTTATTTGAGTTTTTTGGTTTGGTAGTAATTTTTCATATGGTCCAAGATCACTACCCATGTTTTATTCCATTGTGATTTTTTCATGAAATTTTTTCATTTGTTGGTTTCTATATAGTTAATAGCTAGGAAACCTTGATGTAGCAACACCCCTTTAGTTGAATCTACCATGTTTGTGTTCTTAACATGCTCATGGCAGAAAGTGGCAACTATGTTCATTAATATTTCATCACTTATGCACTTTTTCATTGTAGATATGTTGCTTAATGTCACATCATTCATGAATATTGGATCTCTCCCTCTTCAATTCCTCTATTTTTGTTTCTTCTATTTAGTTGGAGCTTGACTACAATGATATAGGTTATAAACTAGCTTGTGACTTTTTTGTGTTGGTTCAATTTGATTCACTATAAAAGTAGCCTATAAGTTCATGCCTACAACTTTTCTCTTGTATTTATATTATGCTTTTCCTTTGCAATTTCTATTACTTTGCACACCTTTCGTGTTCAACTCATTATTGTTTGGTTTTTGGGTTTGGTGGTCAAATTCCTAGGGTGTAATGTGATGAAACTTGATTTCCTCCATTGTAAATTTCCTTGTTTATTTAGTTGTGGGATTGGGCAAAAGGGAGATATAGACTTTTGTTTGAATTTTGGCATTGTGTTGAAAAAGGCTATGTGAAGGTACCGTGGGTGTTATTATTGAAATTATGGCGATTTGCTTCATTCTATGATAAGGTTATTTCTACCAGTACAATTCTCTTAATGTATATGAGAGAATTAGTTTAGTGGCCATTGATTACAGTTATTTCCTTGTGCATATTGGTTGCAACAAATTTTTTATTCTTAGTTGGATTTTTTGTTTGCGACTATTGATGGTGTGTAGACTAGTTCATGGTCAAGGTTGCACTTCATTGATTTATTTTTCTTAGGAATGAATCTTTGCATGTTAGTAATTGTTGTCTTGAATTTCTATTGTGATTTTCCCTTACCATTTGCAATTTTATTTACTTAACTTTGTTATTGGGCTTTATTGTTTGTTGAGGAGTCACTAAGATGCTCAAAGGTGAGGTTTTGAGACTCACAGAAAGTCCTTGTAACTATGGGTGAATATTTGTCCTCTATATATTTCACTTTGGATAATTATTTTTAGATTTATGTGGACAAATACGATATAGAGTAAAGGAATCCCTTTAGTTAAGAGGAAGGAATTAGAAGCCAAATTTTTTTGGAGGTTGATTTCCATTAAGGGGGTATGGAGTTAGGTGATCATCCAAAAATATATTGAACCTAATACCCCACTAGATTAGATTAGGAAACCAAAGAAATGTCCCCAAAATGCTTCTATTCTATGGAAGGAAATGGTTCTTTCTTTCCTTTTCATATGCATTTGGCTAGCACGGAAAGTGGGGATTGGTGTGAGTGTGATAATAGGAGTTAATCTATGGGTTTGTTGTTAGAGTTTTTTCAAGCTATCTAGAAATCTAATTGATATTATCCTCAAATGACTATTATTGGTCCTAAGAATGGGATAATGAGTGTTTATAGGGCTAGAAAGAAATATAGAAGCTCAATGGGAAGAATTTTTTGTCTACACTAAAGAGTAGTCATGTCATAATAAAATAGATAGAGGAGACTTTAGTTTGTCCCAAAAATCCTACTCTTCAGTTCTACATTCCAATGTGTGATGAGGAGGGACATAAAAGTGTATAAAGGTGGTTGAAACTTGTAGGGAAATAAATTATTCCATGAAAAAAATAGAAAAAATCATTGACTATCATTAATAAGGAATTAATCTAGGAAGTGCTTCAAGGGGTAATAAAAAAGTACTTGAAAAGTGTGTTTTGTGTTTGGATAATGAGGAAACTACTAGCCATCCATTAATCTATTCTGAATATGCAAAGTAAGTA
Source organism: Pinus taeda (assembly GCA_000404065.3). Classification (NCBI taxonomy): domain Eukaryota; kingdom Viridiplantae; phylum Streptophyta; class Pinopsida; order Pinales; family Pinaceae; genus Pinus; species Pinus taeda. The sequence goes on from APFE030997295.1 coordinate 23,473, forward strand.
AGGGTTGAAATGGAGAGATTTTCAAGCCTCTAAGATGGGTGAAAAGGAGATTCAATATTAGATTGTCTTAAAAACTGGATCTCAAATCCTAACTTAAAAGACTACAAAGCTCTCTCTATGATAATGTTTCAAGGAATTAGGCTTCCAAGAAATTTATTTGTATTTAAAAAGATATCCATACTCTCTTTCAATATGCTAATTAGAGCAAGGTTGTCTTTAGAAATTTTAGGTCTCAATATAATCCACCAATGCATACACAAATTGACCCAACTTCTATTGATAAATATAATCCACCAATGCAAACACAAATTGACCCAACTTCTATTGATAACTTTTGATGTCAGGGTTTCTTTAATGGAACAAGCTAAGGTTCCCCTTCAAGATGTGGTACTACACAAAATTTATACTTAAATAATGATCTTATTTCAAATTTAAGGAATGGGTAAGAGGGGGGACTTATAGTATCACGATCTTATTTCAAAGAGGGGATCTTTAATCTCACGAAGTTGTTTACTTAAAATTATTATTAATGCTTGCTGTTGAAAAAAACGTTAATTCAACTTTTTGGTATAATCGAATGGCCAAAAATTTAGGACGGTGAATCTGTTTTTGAGGCAGTTGTCTTTTTTAATGCTACTTTTAACTTCACTTTTGTATTTCATGTGTTCAAAGAAAATAAAAAGGAAGTAGATTCCCTTGATGTTAGTACTTGGTAGGTTAGTGATAAATGCATGTGGGCTTCTATCTAGTTATCATCCTTTTTTTTCCAGCAGATTTTGAAGACCTTACACATAATACATTTCTTTTCACATGAATAAAATTAAAATTAAAATAAAGATATTTTGTCTAGGGGAAAAATACAATTAATTAAAAGTTTAATCTTTTAATATATAAGGCGATTATTTATTAATTTTATTTATGTTTCTTATTATTAAGAGTTTCAAATTTCTATCTTCATTGAAATGATTTGTTTAAAGGGATTGTTCACATCAAGGGTAGCTAGTACTTCTAGCTAAGATTATTATATAATTTAAATTGTTGGATATCATAAGAGATTTAGTTATGGTATAAGCACATGAAGTAATTGGTTTGAAAATGGGCTCTCGAGCCATTTAGAGAACCCCTACCTCCACTTCCATGTTTGCATTGTGATTGTGCCAAGTCATTACAAAGATCAAGAGAAAGAGATGAAATAGGGGAAGAGTTATGAGAGTCCAGAGTCGAGGAGGAAGGGGTCAACGAAAAGGCAACAAATAGTGAGGGAATAATAGAGAGTGAGTGTACCTAACGAAAATTTTGTAGTGGAGTCAATTTTGCAACTCATAGATGGGAAGTGAAGAACCAAAATCACTTATAATGAAATCATTAGGAAAGACATAGTTGTTATAAGTCAATTTCGGCACATCAACCCTGACTTCCAGATCCATATTATTAGGGTCCATCAATCCCTAATTCACTTGTTTTCATTCCCTAATGAATTCAACCTACATCATGCTTGCATCCCAGGAGTTTCCATGTCACCATTCATCCAAAAAATGCCCCTAAGGAGATCAGCACAAGTGGCCCTTTATCAGGTTGCATTGCAATGCAGAAACTGCACTGACTAGGTGCATTGCAGTGCAATTAGCCTTTGTTTCACCTACGCTGAGCGAGATTCATCGAATTTTTTAAATGAATCCATTGGATTCCTCATCCAATCAATACTTCTGGAAGTTTCTAGGTTGATGGAGCTTGCATTTGGATGAGGAAGAGGATGCATGAACCTTAATCCATTAACCCTTCCTCCATGGAACCACCTCCCAATTTTGGCAGAGCATACATGAGGGCCATTAATGGCTTAACCTCCTCCATTCAGCTATAAATTTACCAAGCATTCAAACACTGGTCTAGGTTGGAATTTCTTGAGCTAAGGAAATGTTGTTTGAATGAGATTAATAAGAGTATTGTAATGATGTCAAATTGTTGCTTCATGAGGAGAGAAGGGTTTGAAGCTGGAAGGATGACATTGAATCAAGCATGAATCTTCATGGGTTGTAATCTTTCCTTCTATTAATAAAGAATTCTAAGCTTTTTCCATTCATGTGTTTATATGATGTATATCGTATTATGGATTCTATGACATGTTTAGTTAACAGATCATTATTGTATGCTTTGATGGGTTTCTATCTCGGCTTGTGTGCAGGTACTTTCCAAGCGAGTTAAGTATGGAAAGGAGTGGCGAAATCAGTCATAGGAGAGAGGGATAGAGCGAAAGTTATAGGTTAGTTCGTTTTCTTCCTTCTCTTATCTGTTAATTATAGGAAAAGCAATGAATTACTTTACCTTTTGTTTCTAGACTAGCTACTAGGTCTAGAGGTTTGGTGTTTGAAGAAACACTAAATTTTCCCAAAACAAATTGGCGACTCCATTGGGTAAATCTTAGCCCTTTTAGTATCTTATCCACATCCTTAGACACCTTGACATACTTGTTGTAATTTAGCCTTTTGCATTGAATTTTGGCCAAAATTTGAGGTTAGATGACTCTTGAGTGGTCGCACAGGAATCAGTGCAGGCTAGCCTTAGAGACAGTGCACTGCATTGTACGTAGGCCTTCTTTGACTTGCACTAATAAGGAATATTTTAATCAGCATATTTTTTCCCTCTTTGGCGTACACTGCTCAATGTAGATTGGCACTCTTTGACATGCACTGATCAGTTTTGAAATCAGCTCAGTCTTTAGTGAGAGATAGTGCACTGCAGCACAGTTAGCTCCTCTGTGACCTGCACTGATCAACCTTAGGTTAAATTCCCACCTTTGGATTGATTTTTTGCCAAAAGTCTTATGATTTCTTGCTTGTTGAAAACCAATGATGTCTTATCTCTGAAAATAGTCTTTTCATCTCCTTAGCCAACCAACCCTACTTTGATTGGATTGATTAATGTTACTTTAATTTTTTCTTTGTCATTATCAATCTATAGTCAAAGTTAAAATATAATTGATCGATTGCTTTTTCGATAGAAAAGTTTCGTAGAATCGTCATTTTATTCGAAAAAATGAAGTGTCGTAAAGTCTTCCTCATAAATACTCAATCGATTTATTTTTGCATTTGATTTGTATTTTCATTTAAAGTGTCGAAAATATTCATTTCTTTAAAATCGAAAGTGTCGTATAGTCTTCCTTTCCCTTTAAAAGAAATTGCCACAAATCGTCATTTTTTATGAAAAGAGTTCTAAATCGTTTGTGTTGTGCATTAGTTTTTCTTATTGCATCATTCACATTAAGAGAAATTGAAAAGAAAAACATGCATTGTGCATATTAAAGTTTGTGAATGTTTGAAAGGAATGGTTTAGGGAATTGCATCTAGTTTGTGCTCTTTGTTGATTGATCGAAAAGTACTTCTTTTCTCTATCCCTTATAGCTAGGTTTTTCACTGCTAAAAATAAATGGAAAGAGTGCTTCTCATTCTAGTTTCATTCTTAGGAATTTCGGAAAACATATCATGGTGAACCCTCAAAGGAAAATTTTAAGCAAGATCAACCTAAAATTTACATCAATTAATCTAATAACGCATTGGAACTTAACGAAAACATCTAGAGGTCCAGGCTAGAGACGTGTTCCGACGTCTTAAAACCTACTGGCTATCATTTTCATTGAGGTTGGGTGATTCCTCCTCTCTAATTCGATAAATACTAGTACAGACTTGCGCTCCTTGTATCGTCGAGTATATAGTGGGAGACCCCAATAGGTTGAAATCCTTTATCCCTAGGAATCCGAGTCTTCTGCCTTATCGATCATAATGCATCGAACACAACATTTGGGAAGACTGACTACGGTACAGTAAGTCCTTGGTAATTTCTCTTTCATTTATCACCAAGGTGTACATTGCAGTTTTGTGATTAGTTTGGTAAACCCTCTTGTCTAGAATCTCTAGAGTAGTCACTTTCATTCCTTTTTGACTCCTTAAAAGAAAAGGTTCATCTGAGCACTTGTCCTTTTAGGCTCATTAAACATCGAAAGCGACTAGAGAATCTTTTGTTTTTTCTTGACTGTTAAAATATGAAAAAGCAAAGTTATGTTCTAGTGTCGTAAAACTCAGTTTTTTCTTCCTCCCCTTCTTCCTCTTTTCTTGGTGAAAGTATTGGTACTAGTAACTAGGTGGCTAAGAAGAAGAAGAAAGGGAAGAAGAAGAAGAAGAAGCAAATTCAGCAGAGGGGAAACTAAGAAACCATTGCTTTGAATGCAACATTTGATGAGAAACCACCCATCAAGCCTCATAAAGTTCGATATCCATGCAAACTTTGTGCGGAGACAATCTTCTTCGAAATTGTCCTGATATTCCTCAGATCTTAGAAGAATGGGCTTCCCATTCACATCACCCTGTGTCATTAAATTTTGGAGATCATGTTGGTGACATACCATCAACTAGTGGTAATAAAGTTCATGGAAACAAGGGTAAAGTTAAGTTTCCATGTAGGTTATGTGAAGGGAATCACCCCATTCACCTTTGTACCTATCTAGATGAAGCCAAAAAAGTGTTGGATAACTGTCCTGCTTCACCGTAGCGACTTCCATCTGGTTACATGAAACATTCCATAAATTCTTCACTAGTTGATGAATTGACTAACCAAAATCAACCGTCGGTCGAAACCACTCTCTCTGAAAGTGAATCCTATGAGTCTATACCCGATCGAAATCAACAGATCAAGGTAACGTTTGACTCGATTACACCTTCAGTAAATCGCACCTTTCTTGAAGAGAGTGAAAATGATACCACTCAAGTTCCTTTTGTTTCTTCATATTCTAATGAGCTTGGGGGAAATCCTCCTATTCCATCAAGATGGGAGGAAAATCCTCCCGTTCTTGTAACTCAAGGGGTTAATTCTCTCGTTTCTATGGTACCCCTTCCAAGTAGTCTAGTCACTTCCTTTGATTGTAATCGACTAGTAGGATTCTGCCTTCCTTCTTATGTGCCTTTCCAAATCATAGTACAAGTTTGTAATGTGATTGTAACTGGCACTATTATAGACAAAGGTGCATCAGTGAGCATCCTTTCCTCAACTGCTTAGCAAGCGCTTGGTTCACCGCCGCTTGTGCCAGTTACCCAGAATCTGTTAGCTTTTAGTAGGGGAACCATTCAACCATTAGTGATCCTCCCTCAGTTACCTATTACTTTGGGAGGAAAATTCATTTATCTAAACGTGATGTTAGTCCCAAGCCCTTTAGATTACAATTTAATTCTAGGGCGTGACTATATTTATGCCATGGGAGCTATTGTTTCAACACTCTTTTGAGTGATTTGTTTCCCGCATGAAGGTAGAATTATCACCGTTAACCAGCTTTCATTTCCCAGGCCAAATATGGCTTCTAGTCAACCATATTTCCTCAATGATCCTTTTGTACCAATGGTATCATCCCCGCCACAGGTTAATTATGTGGCAACCTATTCCATACCTACATCAACTGGTGATCAATTCAATGATGTTGTACAACATGTACTGGGGGCATTGGAGCCAGATCTCTCTTTCATGACCTCTTATGAGTTGTCATCGAGGAATCTGAGGATAGTTCATTGTCTTGTGTCAACCTCATTAAAACATGAAACAAGGTTTCGAGTATAGTTCGTTGTCTTGTGTCAACCTCGTTAAAAAATGAAACAAGTAGTCTGAGGAAATTCATTGTCTTGTGTCAACCTCGTTAAAAAATGAAACAAGGAGTTTGAGGATAGTTCCTTGTCTTGTGTCAACCTCGTTAAAAAATGAAACAAGGGTCGCTGAGGATAGTTCCTTGTCTTGTGTCAACCTCATTAAAAAATGAAACCAAGGACATGAGGATAGTTCTTTTACTGTGTCAACCTCATTAAAAAATGAAACGACTTCCATGAGGATAGTTCTTGGTCTTGTGACAACTCCGTTAAAAAATGAAACAAGGAATATGAGGATAGTTCTTTTGCTGTGTCAACCTCGCTAAAAAATGAAACAGGTCCATGAGGATAGTTCCTTGTCTTGTGTCAACCTTGTTAAAAAATGAAACCAAGGAATTCAAGGATAGTTTCGTGATCTTGTGTCAGCCTCATTAAAAAATGAAACCAAGGAATATGAGCAGAGTTCCTTGTCTTGTGTCAAGCTCGTTAAAAAATGAAACAAGTAATATGAGGATAGTTCCTAGTCTTGTGTCAACCTCGTTAAAAAATGAAATAAGGAATCTAAGGAAGGTTCCTTGTCTTGTGTCAAGCTCATTAAAAAATGAAACAAGGTCCCCTGGAGAAAAGTTTCAAGTCAAGTTGTTGAGTAGATCTCGTAAAATCCCAGTCGAGTCTTTCACTTAATCTCATAAAAGAATCTTCATTCCATCCACTGTATAGCCATGAGTAGTCTACTTAGGTGAATGTAATGAAGCTTGGGGTCATGCACCTAATAGTAAGGTTTATTTTCCCTACAGGTTATGTGAGGGAATCACCCCATTCACCTTTGTCCCTATCTGGATGAAGCCAAAAAGGTGTTGGATAACCACCCTGCTTCACTACAACAACTTCCATCTGGTTACAGGAGACTCTCCCTTTCATCATGTTGGGGACATGTAAACCAATCTCAAGCATAGTTTTTCATTTCAGGATTGTGTAAAAATAAAACGGAATTGAAGCATAGTTTTTCATTTCAAGCTTGTGTAAAAATGAAACTGAATCCAAGCATAGTTTTTCGTTTTAAGCTTACGTAAAAATGAAACTAAATCCAAGCATATTTTTTCATTTCGAGCTTGTGTAAACATGAAACTAAATCCAAGAATAGTTCCCTATGGTCCAAGCTTGTGTAAAAATGAGACCATTTCCATTTTTTAACCCTTGTGATTGCCATTCTATCGGCCTTTTCGTTAGATGAGCCTTGGTTGTTTTCATCCCATCACCACCATCCCATTGGCCGGTCTTATGCTTTCACTTGGTTGTTTTACCTTTTCTGGGGAACAGTTGCAATGAGTGGTCTTATTAGCCAGCATCTTCACATAAATAAACATGTTTTGAGAAAATCCAACATCACCGGAACCAGTTGCTATCATAGACACCACTCGTTCCTCAAAGTGGAGTCCTCTTTAAGCTCTTTTCAGACTCTTTAAACATGAAACGATTGTCGAGCACTTGTCTTTTCCAGCTTGTAAAAGGATTGGAAACGATATCTCTCCTATTTTATTTTACGCTTTTTCGGACTTCAGAGATTATTTTACGAAAAAGAGCTTTTGGATTTTCCTTTTCATCCCTTTTCAAGCTCTCTAAACATGAAAAGGACCGAGTTATCTTTTTCATTAAACTCGTTAAAAAACATTAAATAGCGACAAACTTGTCCATCTAGACAAGACCGAGTTTCACCTTCGCTAGACTTGTTAAAACATCAAATTGCGATGGATTCACCCGAAGGGTGGAATTATACAACAAGCATATGTTATCCTCCTCAAGCTTGATAAAAATAAAGAGGTACTAGTCATAAATGACCAGGGAAAATGGGAAAAAACTGAGAAAACTTTATGGTAGCAGGTCGCTCTTGAACATGACACTTTCACCTCATCACTATGACTATGTGAGTTGGGTCATCTAGCTTGATGGTTATCACACCGTTGGTCTATCATACCATCCATCACTTTGTTTTGGGTCAATGCTACCAATTCACTTCAGTGACTCTGATATGTTCAAGAGAAGTCATTCAGTTCAAAAATTCATCCTTTACAATACAATAAACCTTCATTTTCATGTCTGCCATTCCTGAACCTTGTGTCGTCGGTCGATGTTTCATCTCCAAAATCATTTACCTTGTTTCATGTCGTTTATGTGGGATACATCAAGGCCCTCCTGCGACGAGTCACTTCTTTTCAACATCAGCACATTATCCAAGAAGTTGACTTAGAAACACCCCTTCAGTACCTTGAGGGTTGCATACATCAATGGTAGGTTTCTTGCTTCCGGCAATAGGTTGACATTACGGGCCTTTAACCGAAAGACTTCGTATGGTGTTCGACATCAAATCATTTATTCACACCATGTGAAATGTACTGTAGTACCTTGAGGATCATTATCATTATAGGTGATTCCTCTCGCGTTTGTTAATGACTTACATCATTGGCTGGTAATCAAACAATGTCTCTCCATGTTCGGCTTCAGATAATCTATTCACATGGTTAGACTTGTACATTGAGTGAATATTGAACGAGATTGAAGACCCCATATTTAGTTTCATCCATTCGGGCTATGATATATTTTTGAGGAGTACTATATCAAATGTACAAATGGCCTTACATTCATGGTCATTCAATCATGGGTCTATATTTATAGACAACTATATTTGTACATGTAATGAAGGTTTATAAGCTGAGCATGGGTATGCCTTCCCTCAGCTATTTCGTGAGAAAGAATCTAAGTATCATGATATTTGTATTGTAACTGATGCAGGTTACCTTCCATTTCGAAACATTCTCTCCAAATTGTAAAGCATCTCACTCGACGTATTTATTTTCGACTTCATGCTTTAGGGGGAAACCGTTACAGGTCAATTTGGGCACATCAACCCTGACTTCCAGATTCGTATTATTAGGGTTCATCAATTCCTAATTCAGTTGTTTTCATTCCCTAATGAAGTCAACCTACATCATGCTTGCCTCCCAAGAGTTTCCATGTCACCATTCATCTAAAAAATGCCCCTAAGGAGATCAACATAGGTGGCCCTTTATCAGGTTGCATTGCAATGCAGAAACTACACTGACTGGGTGCGCTGCAGTGCACTTAGCCTTTGTTTCACCTGCACTAAGTGAGATTCATCGAATTTTTTAAATGAATCCAGTGGATTCCTCATCCAATTGATACTTCTGGAAGTTTCCAAGTTGATGGAGCTCGCATTTGGATGAGGAAGAGGATGAATGAACCTTAATCCATTATCCCTTCCTCCATGGAACAACCTCCCAATTATGGTAGAGCATTCATGAGGGCCATTAATGGCTTAACCTCCTCCATTCAGCTATAAATTGACCAAGCTTTCAAAGACTAGTCTAGGTTGGAATTTCTTGAGCTAAGGAAATGTTGTTTGAATGAGGTTAGTAAGATTATTCTAATGATGTCGAATTTTTACTTCATGAGGAGAGAAGGGTTTGAAGCTGGAAGGATGACACTGAATCGAGCATGAATCTTCATGGGTTGTAATATTTCCTTCTATTAATAAAGAATTATAAGCTTTTCCCATTCATGAGTTGATATGATGTATATCATATTCTGGATTCTAAGATATGTTTAGTTAACAGATCATTATTGTATGCTTTGATGGGTTTCTGTCTCGGCTTGTGTGCAGGTACTTTCCAAGAGAGTTAAGTACGGAAAGGAGCAGAAAAATCGGTTAAAGGAGAGAGGGATCGAGTGAAATTTACAGGTTGGTTCCTTTTCTTCCTTCTCTTATTTGTTAATTATAGGAAAAGCAATGAATTACTTTGTTTGTTGTTTCTAGACTAGCTACTAGGTCTAGAGGGTTAGGCATTTGAAGAAACACTAAATTTTCCCAAAACAATAGTGTTAAACGAATTGAAAGGAGAGGAGGATTATTGTTAAGGGAAGGAGAGATCCATCATTAAACTAACCTAAAGGACACCAAATATCTTCCAAGAGCGAGTAGCCCTCCACCTGAGTATATGATTGCACACAATGAAGGATGTTCAAGTTTAAAGGTCATCATATCATATATTGTGTGAATTTCACTACATATCATATGGTCAATGAGGATAGTAGGCATGTCAATCTTGTTCATTACATGAGGCAATGACAACCTTGACTGATCAAGATCTCTTCAGCTACCGGAATTAACCAGGATCTTTTACTTTTGTGATGTTAGCAAAATTGTATATGAAAGAGAATAAAAGAACCACATGTGCATGCTTTAAGGAATATGTACATAACAACAACCATCAAATCAAAGAACATGCACACATTGATAACAGAGTTCACCCAGTGTGGTTTATGTATCCAAGGCCTAGTGTCTAGAGTGGGGAGGTCGCTTCATTAAATGTTGCAAATGATGATGATGTACATGGTATATATTTTGTCACAAGAAGGATAAATTCCCTCAACCAGAGTAGCATGTATCTCCACAAGATGTTCCTAGGAACTCTCACTAATATGGGAAAATTCCCTCAACAAGAGTGGCATGTCTCTCCACGAGACATCCTCCTATCACAACTCTCACTCTAGTGAACATTTGTTCAACATGAAAAGCTAATAAAATTTCACATGGCATAGCATACAAGCATCCCTCAACATAATGGCAATCAGGGATCTCAAGAACAAAAACATCATCTTAGCAAATCAAAAGAAAAACATGGCATAACTGCATCATATACCTCCACTTTCGAGG
>APFE030997295.1:34182-52794 GCA_000404065.3 Pinus taeda
ACATGACGAGCTTACCTGATATTGCAATAATTACCAATCAACGACAATAATCCATTCCCCTAACCTTTTACACTTCCTTGTGCCTCTGCCCTGTCGGGAACCTATGTATTGTTGGTAAATTGGGATTTCAAATACCACACAGTGTAGCCATGTTATTGTATGATGCATTCCTCGATAAGGCTAGTATATTCTTCCCTCAATATTTCCCTTTCTGAAATGCTCTCAACACCTAGGGCTGACTTGACTCGAATAATGACTATGCTCCCTGCGAAATTATGTGAAAAATGACTATAAAGTTGACATCATTATGCCTAAGTAAAAAATTAGCCTTCAAGGGAATCTTTTCAATTCCACAATATTATGCAAAGATTCCTTGTTGTCGGATGCTTGAATTTTTGCTTCTGAAATGGGGAAATGGACCAAACCATTGCATTCCTTGCAAAATTTTGGTTCTTTAAACTATAAAGTTGACATGTTTCCATCACTATAAAAGATCACCCCCAAGGGAATCTTTTAAATTCCTTACTACATCAAAAAATATTCCCTACAAATATGTCGTCTTGAAAAATGTGCTGGCAGGGTTCTTCCTATTTCGATACGCTCATGGTTTTGTTTGGATTTGGCTTGGCACTCCTATGTTCTCCATCGCAAATGAGAGAAATGTCATGGTTTATATAATTTTTGTTGGGTGGATATAACAAAGCCCATAGGGTTTGCTTCACGATTGGAGGGATTTTAAGTAAAGTATACTATTGAGGCAATTCCAAGTTCCTAACTTGCCCCCACCCATTTTTAAACTAACTGAACCGAAAGTAATTTTTTTATGATTCGACGGTCTCGTAACCATTGGCGCAAATCGTGGCGGTTGGTTATTATGGTTACATATATTGTAGTATGTAATTTGGTCAGCAGTTTATATAATGATGGTTAACATGTATGCGTTGGTGGCATATAATATGTTTAGAATGTGGGGCCGCCGGCCGACGTGGGTTCAAGTGTTGTCGGCCCCATTATATAGTCGTTGTGTATTAAATTGGTCATGGTTCATTACATGTAATGTGGGGTGACGAGTGGCAGGGTTTGACCTCATGCCACCCATTTAATATATACATATATTAATATGACTGTTGCAAGGGTGGCGAGGATGGCATCCCGCCACCCCAATTTTAATTTTTTAATAAAACAATAATGAAAATATTTCCATTGAAAAATAAGGGTCACTGGGAAAATTAAGTAGGCAACAAATTTTTCCTTTCTGGTGGAAGGTTTTTGTGCACCGATTCATTGCCAAATTGTTTCCTCATTAAATCTGCCACTTGGCCAAGTTTGACTAAAACTTTGATCAGCTATAACTTGAGCATACGAACTCATATTTGAGTGTCACTCACATTGTTCGAATCACAATGACGGACATTGTGATCTAGTCCTAGTTTCATTTGAATATGAGGACTTTGATCTTTGAGCTATTCTGAGCCTTATTTGACTTCTAGTCATCTATGGAGCCACCTAGATCATTCCTCTCAACTAAAGAGCTTTTCACCCTCCAAAAGAATGAACTTAATCTAAAACTCTTGTGTTACATTATTTGCACCACAAGTGTCCTGATAGGTCAACCTTCCTTCACCTTCACTCGTGTTCTTCAGAGCCATAAGTGATGAGCTGACACCTACATCCTCTACAAACTTGTAGTACATCTTTGCAAATTACATGCTTAATTACATGACCAACCATTACCCAAGCATCCCCATACTTTCCAAGAATTTGTAAGACACACTCTTTGGTCAAGTTTACATTAGAATAGAATTCAATACCCAAGCTATCACCAACAGGTCAAAACATCATCGTTGTTTTAACAAGTGATGGAAAACACAACAACACTTTTACATTTTAAATAACAACACATGATTTCCAAAATGTGGCCATGATAACTTACTATATCTAGTAAAACCATCTCTCACTCATCAAAGTGAATGAGTCATCCTCCTAGAGTAGATTTTCTTGTTCAACAACCTTTCCAACTATTTCATGCACTAATGCTTTTTGCTTGATACACTGCTCTAGATGGAGCCTCCAACATGTGGTTCTTTGATGTCCACCTCTATTGCAATGACCACAAAAATTCTTCTTCCTCCAGACCTACTTAACCTTCTTTCTTCCCTGATGTGGAGAAGGCTTTTCATTCCTCTTTCTTGTTGCCATTCTCTTCCTGCACTCAAAAACCACATGGTTATGTAAACCAAAAAAAATACGCGATTTTTTACGCCATGATTTCTATTCATTATTAACATGCTTGTATCAAAATGGAATTTAGAATACTGAGACTTGTTATACCTCTCTTTACTGTCTCTGGTGCATCCCTGACGATGATATCTTCCCTTAGCTCTTCCACTGCAATGTGTACGATCATGGGAGGATTGTGATGTGTTCCAATCATTCTCTTTCCCTAATGGCTTTGACAATTTCTTGGAAGCTTCTTACACCTTTGAGCACTCTCCTTCAGTGTAACTCAAACCTACAAATCAAGGTCTTTTTAAAACCTATAATGGTTGATTCATTCCTTTTCCATTAACACTAAGCCCTCCTCCATTATACACCATCTCGATAAGGAGTCTAACGCCAATTCCTGAAATGGGTACCTCCATGTTTCCAACAAAAATAGCGTCATGTGAAAATTAAACTGAAGAACGATCAATATTGTTTATCTCAGTTGTCAATTCTGAACCACGTGATGATGGCTTCTCTAAGCCTTCGTTGTGCCTCAACTTCTTCAAGGCCTGTTTTGTGGCTTGTAGTTAATGTTGCAATCTCTGATTCTCTTCTTTTTCTTCTCATATAAGTCTCCTCAATTCAAGATTCTCTGCTTGAAGGCTCTCATTGATCTCCTCATCTGAATGATGAGAAGATGATGAAGAAGATGAATGTACACTTGAGGGGGTAGATTGAACATCGTCCTCTGGTCTTTATTTCTTCCATTCCTATATTGCCATGTTTGCCTCATTATCTACGGAAATTATGTCCACCATGCATGCCATCCTGAGGAGATCCTCATAGAGATCTATGTTTTTCTCCATTTCCATTCTTGTTTCATGTTCAGTTTTTCACACTTGCAATTCACATTAGCGAGAAGATCACTCTGATACCAAACTTGATGCAAATCTCTTTAGCTATCAGAATTAACCAAGATCTTTTACTTCTATGATGTTAGCATAATTTCATATGAAATATCATAAAACAACCACATGTGCATGCTTTAAGGAACATGAATCATAACAACAACCATCAAATCAAAGAACACAAACACATTGATAATGGATTTCACCTAGTGTGGGTTACATCTCTAGGCCTCGATGTCAAGAGTGGGGAGGTTGCTTCATTAAATGTTGCAAATGATGATGATGTACATGGTGTATTATTTGTCATTATAAGGTTAAGTCCCTCAACCAGAGTGGCGTTTCTCTCCATGAGATGTTCTCAAGAACTCTCGCTCATATGGGAAAATTCCCTCAACAAGAGTGGCATGTCTCTCCACGAGAAGTCCTCCTATTGGAAATCTCACTTAAATGGGCATTCCTTTAGAATGAAAAGATAATAAAACCTCACATGATGTGGCATAGAGTTTTTATAACATCGAGGTTGTTACGTGCATGCCAAAAATCTAGGGGAAGTGACACTTGGTGGGAGGTTTCTAAATTTCCCCTTGCATGTAACCTCCAACTGCTAAACATAGATCCCTGAACCAAGGGATTCCTTTGCATGTTGCCTTGGGAGAAGCATCCTATGCATGAAATTCTATTTTTTCGATCCCTAAGGGAATTGATCAACTTAGCTACACATGAAAGTGACTGCTTGATTGTTGGAGAAAAATGCACATTCCTTACTGTAAGCTGGACTGACTGCCCAAGGGTATTACACAAATTTTGGGCCCAGCAGTTGACTGCTACCTAGATTTGCACAAATCCTAGGCTGAACTAACTTTTGATGAGAAAAATATCACAAATCATGTTGGGAGGGTAAGTTGGCAGGATTGCACAATCTTGGAGCCCAACACACTATCAAAGGGCATTGCACAATTCTTGGAGGGAATGTTGTTTTCCCTCCAAAAATGAGCAAATTTCACTGGGAAGTTGCTCAGCCTGTAGCTGGACCAAGTTTGGGTGAGTACCCTCTGAAGGGAAGAGATCAAATTGTTATCGATACGCTGCCTTTGAGCAAGAAATACCCTAAAGCTTTAGGACTTGACGAAGCAAGGCAAGCTGCTGTGAAGGTTGGTAGGGAGGCTCCAAAATAGGCTAAGGAAAAATTTTGGAATGTGGTTGTGGCTAGTACGACACTTGGTGACACACTGGTATAACTCCAACTCTTTGAATGGACCATTTTCGTGAAAAACGAGCCTAACACCTACAGAAGTATTGTTTAATTCTTAGCTCATCATGGCTTCACACTAGCTTGATGTAAGATGTAGCATCTGCAAGAATCTTGGTCGATTGACACACATTCCAAGCCAAGGCAACACAGTTGTTTCGATTGGGGTTGAGAGGTATATAGGTGCACAAATAGTATAGTTGTCAGAGTCTTAGTTTCATCTCTAGTGTTGCTCCACTGCCAATAGGCATGGATAGTACCCCGATGGAGTCACATATGCATACAAGCATGGCTTTTCTACTAGCGAGCTTGGTCAGTACCCCGGCGGAGTTACTTACATCACCTCCTTGCGCAGGAATCCTTTCTCTTCTTTTGCCTTATTCATTTTTCATTTTGAATTTTTTGACATTTTTATTTTTTTCATTTTCATTTTCACTGTGCATAGAACTTATTCATTTCATGGGCGGAAGATGGATCTCAACTTATTGAGAACAGAGGAGGTTGTTCCAGCAGAGAAGTAGTTTATTATATCTCTAACGTGCATGTTAAGGTTTTCCCCCTCACCTTACTCTACTTGATTGAACTAACAAGGGTTAACCCAAAAACAACCGACTAGAGAAGGTGACACTAGTTAGCGCGTAAATGTTGTGTTTACACCAAGCTTCACTTCGAAGAGTACATATTTTCCTTCGACGTATCATGGACTAAGAGTAACAAGTTCATCATACAGAGGAAAGATGATAAATAACCAAGTAATGATAGCTATACAAACCCTCTTGCATTTTACCCAGCTCATTTCATGAGTCAGACATGGTTTCATCCGAACTAACCTACGAACAAAACGAGTGAACGAACTAATCAATCAACAAAGAAAAGTAAGAGAAGAAGCAAAAATGAAAGACAAGCAAGTAAACAAACAAGTAAGAAAACAAACATGAAAGTAAACAAGCATGCAAGCAAAAAATTGAAAGAAAACACTACTCCCACTCCTACACTAGCGGTGCATGGGCTTGGACCAGCATACAAGAAAGATATAACAATGAAGACAGCCACACTTTGTGTTTCAAAGTTCCCACATGATCCGGATCTTGGGGGTAGGCCCCTAAGATCTAAAAAAAAATTGAAATGGATCTTGGGGGGAGAGACCCCCAAGGTCTGAAAACTTGAATTGCCAAAAGAAAAAGAGGAGAATGCCCAATAAACAAAACCACAAAGAAACTTTTTATTAAAACCCACTGATCTGGATTTAAACAGGAATGCAACAAATTACAGAGATAAACATAACCACAGATATGCAACGGAAATAATACTTCATTTCATTACTGTAAAATATTGAAATATGCTTACAAACAGAAGTGGAAATAAACCAGCAATGGCAATGGTGGCTTATCTCTGAGAAGAGATGTGGCGGCTACATGCCTCTGAACTATAAAGGCTACATTGTGGCAGACAATCCGTCCTTTTACAAAATGTGACTTGTTACTTATAGTATTTTTCCGTTACAATACCACGGGTCAATTCAATGGGTGAATGAAGACCATGGGTGGATTTTACAATACCACGGGCAGATGCCATTTACAATACCATGGGTAAATTCCATGGGTCGATGAATAATATGGGTGGATGAGTACCATGGGTTGATGCCATTTTCCATTCGGATCACCACAAGACATAAGTGAGTGCATGTGCATGACAGACAGTCCTGGGACTTATCACGGTGTTGTGTGACACTATGTGCAACTTTGAAGAAAAAGCACACTCTTGATTGAGACATGCAAGCAAACAAAAGAAATAAAGATAACTTGTGTCGCAAACGAGTGCTTGCAATGTAAGACTCCTCCAATGCATGAGAAATGAGATCATGTAGTTCGAGTGGAGGAAGTGTGATCTATTTGTGAGATGGATCCTCAATGCATACAGATGAGTGATGAGGATCCTTGGTTGATTGGACAGTTTCATGATTAGAAGTGAGACTAACCCCAAGAGAACAAGGACCTGACATAACCATCAGCTTGGGCTGAATGCCTCGATAGTCTTGGGTGTCTCAACTTCATATTTAGGTATATCATCATAAACCGGTGGCTTCGAAATATCAGTTGCAATAAATTCATGCTCGTGATAAAAAAAATGGAAGCAAATGGATCATGACCGCAACAATCAGAAAAATCAATGAACTCTTCGACATCCTCATGATCAAATGAATCAAATAGAGGGGTAGATGAAAAGTGAACGAACTCATCCTTTGTGGTTCCAGAAAAGACAGATGAAGGATCAAGTGGATCTTCAATGAATAGCTTATCCTCTCCATTGTCGAATGATGGACTAACATCCGGTGAGTCCTGTGAGTGATCAATAATGGGTGCATCTATGGATGAAGACACACATGCAAAATCATGGATGGCCGGTTCACCAAAGAAGCTAGGAAAGGATGGAGGGGGCTCAGATGGAAGGGAGTCAATTCTCACCGAGTGTTGATGTTCAAGCTCCCACTCATACTCTTCATGAATGACAGCGCATGTTGGTTATGCAACACCAACTCCATTAGTGGGTTGTCCTCGTTCACAACAAGTGAAGAGTCTGGAATGGACGAACACAAGGCAACATCATCTGGAGGAACACCTGAGTGCAAAGATGGAGGTCGAAGAAAAGAATGCATATGGGAACTCGAAGGACTCACAACCAACTCTGTGTGAAAATTGAGTGAAGTGATGTTGGGAGGGTGTGAAGGATGAACAAATGTGCGAACATGATCCTCAGCAACACTGGGTGATGGTGGAACTGTTCAATGAGAGGGAGGTGGACATTTTGTTGAGAGAGTGCTTGCTCCCACATTGGATTGCACAGTTCCATCATTGAAGAAGGTTGAGCAAGGCTTGACACATTAAGCTTCCTCTTTGTATGGGCAGACTTCTTAAGACAGTACTCGAACTAGTCCTAGCGATAAGAAAACTTCATCTGGCTCCTCGGAGCTTGAAACTGCAAGTCCTGGAAGCACTGCCAAAAATCAATAACAAATTCATGCAGAGCCCTTCATTGCTATAACAGTTTCTAGTCAAGATGGTTTGGATCAAAATTATAGAACGATTCTTCAATAAGATCACAAAAGCGTTGACATGAGTGCATGGTGTCAGCTAGTAGGCTGAGCACCCAACGAAATGGAGATTTTCGAAGTGTGTATGCAAGCAGCAGACCGGCCTATTCATCAGTAAACTCATCTTCTTCATAAATCATGGAAAGAAAGTTATGTAAGTGCTCAGGCTAGGCCACTTCGCCTTCACCATCATATGTGTGAGTGGACAAGAGATTGGAAAGATTCCGTAAGATGGAGACATCTTCACGATTTGAAAAACACATTAGGGGAAGAAGAATGCAAGAATCCATGAAAGATATGCAAAGGTTCAAAACTAGATGAGAGGACACTGCTTGTCATCAAGCCCTCGTTCTAGTGCCAGAAATGTTGATGGTACTGGACCCGCCAACATGTCAAGGGTATCTCCTCGGTAAGAAGTCCCAATTAGACCTCATACAGTTTGGTGTAGGAGTCCCAATAGTGGGTCGTAAGGTAATGCCTTGACCACAATGTTGCACAGAGGCAAGTAAGATAACTATATCAGTAGGAAGGGTTTGACTGGTGCAGTTAGTAAAGGAATGAGTATGAGAGGTTCCAACACTTCAAAGGGAGAGGAAGATTAAGGTGAATTCCAAGTTGAGAGGGATCAGTACCAACTCGGCTAGGAACACACAACACAAAGGACATGCACAGGTTCCAGTGGAGCAGTCAACATGGATGTGGCAGTCACAACATAAAAGGTAAGATAACACGAGCAAAACTCATGGACCAGTCCGTGATGAGCACGACGGTTGATAACTTGATATAACAAGGTTCAAAGAAAGCTTTGTCTGATGTCAGGCAGAGCAGTCGACATGGACGGTGAAAGAATTAACAACATATGCAACACATTAACAATGAGATTCATATAATTGCATATAAATCAGTTCATATACAAGTATGTAAGTTAAACAACATATATCATTAAGGCAACCAAAGCAGTCCAACTACAATAACAACATATGTGTGAAAATGTGTTGGGTTTTATTATATAAAGAAGTGTAAGTCACAATCATACAATACACCATGTAAACCTACTAGCCCCATCAGTGGAACATTACAGCCACATCCACCTGCTCCTCCAAAGAGATGTACTAGCTCCATGCATTGGATAAGCCAAGGTGCATTACAACAATGTCAAAGTCTTCTTCACGATAGTCTTAGTAGAAGCTTGGATCACCAAAAGCCTATACAATGAGTTATGAGGGACTATTTATAGCAAAGGGTGAAGTGACCCTTGAAATTCCCCTTTGTGACAGTTCAACTACCCTCATGACTCCACCTACTCTACGACTGTTACATCCAACTGTTGACACTCGACTTACACTTGACATGACTCAACATTACAATGCACATGTACTTATGTGAGACAACATGGCTTGAGAAAGCCTTACAAGACATCACTGGCACTCGGTCCACTGTGATGATACCAACTCTTTGACATGCTTATGATGGTGAAGGTGGTGAGCTTATGCCAAGCTTGTTCATCCATGATGATGTGCATGCACCTCATGGTGACATCTTGCAGAAGCAAACTCTTGCCCCCATTGCAACCGGTGCATTGGTTCAACCCCTTCATCCAACTCATCTGCTAATATGTGCATGGTCTTCTTGGGTATGGTTGAACCAGCAACACACTGATGCATAATGTTTGTGTTGATCTTTAAGTGTGTGTTGGTGGTCATGTGCATTCAGAGTACATGTTCAGCCCCAGTTGGACTTGCTTCTTGTCTTCGTCTTGGTGAGTATGTTGAATGGGTTAGATTGCATTCATGTATTCAACGACATGCATGCTACTGGATCCCTTGCATGCGATCAACAACATTTCTCACCATATGTGTCAGCTTCTAGGATAGATCCTTAACTCGTATTGGCGCAATTTCATCTGCAAGTGCATGTTGTGCCCATTGTTGTTCCTATTCCTGCTACAACTCATTACACTGCTTGTGCAACTTCATGTTCTTCCTGAGTTGTTGCTTCAACAAATGCAACTCCTTCTTTCTTCCATCTTCTTCCTTTGTGCGATCTTCATGTCGCGTCGTCACTTCATAGCCTTAGTCTCCAAACTTTCTTTCGTTATCAATGGATCTTATTGATCTTGCAACTTTATTCCACCTCTATGTTGTCAATAATGTTCCTCTTGCATTCACTGCGTTCACTGCATTCGGTATGTTGCCTTTAGATGTTGTTCATGATGCTGCTTGTTGTGATGTTGATGCTTGATTTCCTTGTCCATGAACAACTTGATTTCTTCATGAGTAGGTAAGCCCATGGACACTTGATCAACTACATTCCCAAGTGTGCTTTGAATGTTGTCTTCATCTCTACTCTCTTGGAAACCATTGTAGCTGTACTACTGAGAGGCAAATGAGCACCTTTGATGCCTGGAGACGTGGCAACACTCATAGCAAGAAATTTGTCACTCGAAAACCAAAATGAACATGAGAACTGACTTGCAACATACCTGGGTGAATGATCATGAAGGTTACGCAATTTCAATTGCGAGGTCAAGATACCGACTGCCAAGACTACACAAGGCATAGTCCGGGTTTCTGTGAGACTGAATGACAATTAGAACTACGCAATGCATAGTCCAAGTGGGTTGTTGCCTACTAGGATTGCGCTTTGCATGATTCTAGTTGGGAAAGACTGTTGGCTCAAGGACAGATTTGCGCAAATTTTTGGGCCAAGCAGCCACTGACCTCCAGAAATTCGCAATTCATTCCAGTCAACTAGTATTGGGCCAAAATGTGAAATCTGGAGAGGAATGTGAGCTTTCCTTCTCCATATTGTGCAATGCTTCCTTGACGAAGGCAGAGACCAAGCGAAGGTTGGCCCGACTTGCCAACGGGCAACTGAAAGCAAGTAAGTTGATGAAATTCATGGTCACACTAAGTGATAGCACAAATGATTAATAATGCATGAAAAACATGAATGAAAGGTTCAACAAATAGATCAACATGCATGTGGGTAAGGTAGTTTGCCAGTTGGGTGAATGTTCGTGCAAAACAGTTTCATGCATGTGACAGCAGTGAGATAGCAACGAAAACCAAAACAGAGCTAGGACAAGCTAGTATACCTGTAAACAACAACAAGAGAAAACACAAAAAGCAATAGAAATGTAGCACAAAGCATGGGAAGCGAGCTTACCCCAAAATAGATAAGTTGAATGTGCCAACTGCTCCTAGATGTGATGTGGGATGTCAGAGTTGCAAGATTGATGTGAGGAATGAGCTCTGCAGCGTCTCGTTGATGAGTGTTTATAACATTGAGGTTGTGATGTGCGTGCCACAAATCTAGGGGAAGAGACACTTGATGGGAGGTTTCTGAATTGCTCCTTGCATGTAACCTCCAACTATTAAACATATATCCCTGAAACAAGGGATGCTTTTGCATGCTACCTTGGGAGAAGTACCTTATGCATGCAAGTCTATTTTGCTCAGCCTCGGAGGGAACCAGTCAACTGAGCTACAAATGCAAGCGACTGCTCGACTACTAGAGAAAAATGTGCATTCTTGACCGTAAGATGGGCTGACTGCCCAAGGGTATTGTGCAAATTTTGGACCCAGCAGCTGACTGCTACCTAGATTTGTCAAAATCCTAGGCTAAACAACCTATTGATGGGAAAAATTGTGCAAATCCTGCTGAGAGGGTTGGCTAGCAGCATTGCGCAATCTTGGAGCCCAGCAGGCTGTCAAAGGGAATTGTGCGATTCCTGGAGGGAAGGTTGGTTTCCCTAGAAAAATACGCAAATTTCATTGGGAAGATGCTTAGCCTACAACTGGACCAAGTTACGGTGAGCAGCCTATGAAGAGAAGAGATCAAAATATGATCGACAAGATGCCTTTGAGAAAGAAAGACATTGAAGCTTGAGGACTTGACAAAGCAAGGCAAATTTCTATGAAGGTTGGTAGGGAGGATCCAAAACAGGCTAAAGAAAAAATTTGGAGGGTGGTTGTAGCCACTACAACAGACCTGAAAGGCATCATAGGTGACTTGGGTGTGATGAAAATTACCTTGAAGCCAAATGCAAAGCCTATTAAGCAGAGGCCATTTCACCTTAATCCCAAATACAAGGAAAAGGTCTACTTGGAGTTTGGAAAAGATGCTTGAGGCAGACATAATCGAACTTGTGGAGGAATCTGATTGGGTGAGCCCAATGGTGGTCCAAGAAAAGAAAAAGAAGGGAGAAATAGTGATTTGCGTAGATCTAAGGAAGCTTAATGATATCTGTGTCCATGATCCCTTTCCAACATCATTTATTGATGAGGTATTGGATAATGTTGGAGGGCAATAGGACTACACATTCACTGATGGGTTCTCTGGGTACCATCAGATTAAGATCACGCCCAAAGATAGGAGCAAGACAACCTTCGTGACGGAATGGGGTTGTTTCCAGTATATTGTGATGTTGTTTGGACTCAAGAATGCACCAGGTGATATTATCTCATGTAGTCATCACGGCATTCAAGGAGTTTATTCACAAGTTTTTGGAGGTATATTTCAATGACTGGATAGTGTTCAGGTTAGCAAAGTTCCATGTAGCCTGTTTATGATTAATGTTGGATACATTTCAAAGGTATCAGATCGCGCTAAACCTAAAGAAGTGCTTATTATGTGTCCACACTGGGATATTGTTATGTCATGTGGTGTGAAAGCAAGGACTAATGGTGTACCCTGCCAAGATCATGGTAATAGTCAATTTGGAGGCCCCAAGGAGTGTCAAATAGTTGCACACAACACTAGGCCATACTAGATATTATCGAAAGTTCATCAGGGCTTATGCTCAAATTACCGCATCTATGGAGAAGCTATTAAAGAAGTATGCTGCATTTTGTTGGGATGAAGAATGTTAGTGCAGTACAGATGTATTGAAAGAAAAGATGGTCACCACACCGATCTTGCTCTTCCCAGATTGGAAGAAGGAATTCCAAGTGCACGTTGATGCCTCGTGTATTGCAGTGGGAGTAGTGCTAACACAGGACGATGAAGGAGAGATGGATCACCCTATAGCATTTGCGATAAAAAAGTTACAAAGGTTGATAAGAATCACTCAACGACACAGTGCAAAGTATTGGCAATGGTGTACGTGCTCCAAAAGTTCAGACACTATCTGTTGGGCGAACATTTCAAGATGTACATAGATCATTCCACCTTGAAATATCTGGTCAATAATCCTGTGTTGAGGGGGAAAATATGCATATGGTTGTTGTTAAATCAAGAATATGAGTTTGAGGCAATTGTGAAGCCAGGAAGGTTGAATGTACGACCTGACCATTTTTCATGAATTGAAACAGGGGAGGAGCCAACTAATTTGGAGGAAGGGCTGCTTGACGCGAGGCTCTTCGCAGTGTGCATAGCACATAACCATTTTGAAAATATTATCCACTTTTTGACTACAAGGATGACTCTAGAAGGATACAGCAATGATTAGAGGAAAGAGTTAGTAGTGTGCATGGTAGATTTCTCAGTAATTGTGGGACATTTGTATAAAATGGGCATTGATGAGATACTACGAAGGTATATACCCGATTTCGAACGAAGTAGCATCCTAGCTGAAGCTCATGGAGGGGATGCAAGAGGAAATTATGCAGGAAAGACCACGACGCAGAATATTTTGTGCGAAGGATTATGGTGGCCTACGTTGGATAAAGATTCTAAATCATATTGTAGAGCATGCGATGCATGTCAAAGAATAGGCAGACCATCACGGAGGGATGAGTTTCCACTGAAACCTTAGGTTTCATTGCAGCCATTTGAGAAATGGGCAAATTTGTAGGACCGATTCAGCCCCTAAGCAATAAAACAGGTGTGTGCTATATCATCATAGTGATGGAGTATCTAACCAGATGGGCGAACACATAGTCTATGAAGGATTGTACAGGGGCCACAACAGCAAAGTTATTATTTGAGTACATGTTAACTAGATTCAGTTGCACAAAAGTATTGATGAATGATCGTGGTACGCACTTCCTCAATGAGATAATCAGTGTGATGACTGAAGAGTTCCAATTTTATCATAAGAATAGCACACCATATCATCCTTGGGCTAATGGGAAAATTGAGGCCTTTAATAAGATCTTGGAGAACGCACTAACAAATATTTTCAACGTGTAGTGAAATGATTGGGACGTGTGCGTACTGGCAGTACTGTGGGCATATAGGACTACTTGTAAAAAGTTAATAGGTTAGACACCTTTTAGATTGGTCTACATTGTAGAAGTTGTAATGCTTATGGAGTATATCATGCCTAGTCTATACATAACATCTTTCACAGGGATGGTGGACCGCGGAGCCTTGGAAGAACGGCTCGTGCAACTCATGGAGCTCGAGGAAGACAATTTCTTGGTTGGATTCCATAAGCAAGAACAAAATGAATGTGAAAAGCATTTCACAAACGAAACATCAAGTTGTGCACGTTTAAGGTAAATGACTTGGTCTTACTATATGATAGTAAGTTCTCTAAGTTTCTAGGAAATTTTCAGATGCATTGGCTTGGGCCATGTGTCATCAAAGAATTTACAGATAGAGGCGTAGTTCAGCTTGCAAAGCTGAATGGAGAACCTTTTCTGGGAAAGGTGAATGGAAGCCGATTGAAGCCTTATAGAGGAGATCCAGCTCAATGACTATATGATGGCAGGATAATATTAGTGCTCCAGGCAGCTGCAAGGGAGCACGGGACTATAAACAACACTCCCCGGTTTGAGGAACTACACGACAATGGGGTTGTGTGCAAAAGTGCGACGTCACAGTATTAGAGGCTGCACGAAGGAAGCTGTGCTATGAAAGGAGATACCGCATAGCACATCTAGAAAGTGACTGTTAGAGTCATTATTCATGATTTGACAGCCAGGAAATAGTTAAAAGGAGTGGGAGGGCAACATTTAAGGCTAAAATATTTGTATATCTGTCGCCAAACCAACATTAATGGTCGAATTTTGGGGGCAATGGTCAAATTTGAATTCAAAATGCCCTATAAATTACGCGTGCCGGTCCAGCAGAGAACACTTTGCACCCTTAGGTTTTTTGAGTTTTGTTTTCTCTTTCTTATGAATCGTGCATTCTTTGAGGATTTGGTCGCAAGCCTAGCATTTGATCATTTGCCTGAGTTAACCCGAAAATTCATCTGCGATACTATGTTAGGATCAGGCCCTGCTGAGACTATAAGCACTGGAGGAACTGTCGCCTCTTAAGGATTTGTTCTAGAGGTGGTAAGCATGGAAGCTCCGCCTCTTTACCTACGGCACTAAGGTCACCTAGGCCAAAGTCTATGACTATTCAAGAAACCCATAAGATGAATAAAGACAAGAAGAAGAGGTTGTGCCAGTGCGCGAGTCACCTAGCAAACATGCTCAATCGCAAAAGAAGGAAAAGCAGCCCGAGAAGGTGGTGGATTTGGAAGTTCAACAAGGCATTGAGGATATAGACATTGAGGGCATGAAGCCCATCACCAAGTTACTTGAATACAGCCCTCCGCGAAAAGGGAAGGCCAAGGTTCCCAAGGACCCATACTCGGACAAGTTCCTCATTCACATGCCCCTATTTCCCTAAAAGATAAACTTCGAAGGTCTATGCTTGGCGCGGATCCCTCTATTAAAGATGGAAGATTGGGACCTAGCTGACAATTCCCTCACCCCGTGATAGATAATTACAGGAGGCGAGTGTATTACCGAGACTCAGGTGTCACTGAGTTAGAAACAGTTGAATGGATCCGCGGAGTAGAGCAATCCAGGTTGTTGAACTTGTTGTGGGTGCCCCACTACCACCACTCTAACATTAACACCACCTATATCCAGCAGCTGCTTACTATAGTGCACGATGGGTGTTTATGGCTTGGCATGCCTATACCCATCATGGATATGCTCATCCATGGGATCATGCACATCCTGCATGAGTGTTTGAATCCGTCTAAGGAGTTTGGCAGAAAGACTAGTGAGTGAGACTTGGTGGACAAGATGAAAAATAAGTTTGAGCTTATCAAGAAGCCATGTGGCTACTCCATCACATCCATCAATGATCCCACGGGGAAGATTTCCACCCAAATACTGGCTGGAAAAAATTTTAGGAAGTGTCGCATGGACAAGGTTTCGGTGCCTATGGTGTCATTAGCCGCACAGTGCACGGTGGGTGTACAGTTTAACTAGTCATAGTACTTATGCAGCGAATTGTCACGAGGCCCAAGATGAGAGTAAGCCCTTCCACTATGCACGGTTGCTGCTCTCCATTGTGCTGGTCACATCGGATCTACCAGAGGACAGCTAGTTTCCTTCCTTAAAGTAGGTTTGCTAGAGGTTGCACAGTTTGCCTCCCTATGGGCCAAGAAGGACCCCGCACAGGTCATAGAGACGAATATTCTTCGGGTGTTGATGGAGGCGAGCTTCCACATGGCCATCAACTAGTGCCCAAGGTTGTCCCCAACCTTGTATGAACAACTGTCTGAGTATGCTAAGTTCAAAGTAGATTTCCACCGCGTCTGCATTCAGGTGCGGAAGGACTCGCAACATAAGTG
Source organism: Pinus taeda (assembly GCA_000404065.3). Taxonomy (NCBI): domain Eukaryota; kingdom Viridiplantae; phylum Streptophyta; class Pinopsida; order Pinales; family Pinaceae; genus Pinus; species Pinus taeda. Next base: position 50,163 of record APFE030997295.1, read on the forward strand.
GTTCTATTTGTCGTATCTGGTGATAGATGATGCCATACATGAAGTGATCAAGCAATGGACAGCAGATTGGAACACCCTGTCCAACTTGGATGTAGGTACTAGCAAAGGCACGGGGAACTTAGTGGAGAATACACAGAAGGATGCAACAAAACAGACGATGCAAAATTTGGCCACACAGTGGAAGAAAGAAGCCAAGGAGAAGGCTCAAATGGAAAAGGAGCGTGCTGCCAAGGAACGGGCCGACCAAGAACAATGCAACTTTGAATAGAGGGAAAAATCTCCTTCACTCGGAACTGAGGAGGAAGAGCACTCTGCACAGGGCAGTGGAGGTGATGAGGGGCATAGCACCCCATTTCGGATAAAGAAGCATAGAGAAAAGTAGTAGGAGGGTTCCTTGAAGAAGACAAAGTTGGTTAAAACGTAGGTGGATCCCATCACTCTGTCGGAAGGAAATCTCGATGAGATCGGGGAAAAAGTGTGCGACACTACCATTGAACTATTGCAGCAATTCAAGCAACGGTACATGCAGTCAGTTGGGAATGTTCAGACGGATCTACACAAATTGCAGATCCAAATCAACAGAATACAAGTGGACGTAGGTCAGGTGAGCATCGCACAGACGAGCCTGGCGGTAGGGACAAGTTAGGTTGTAGAACTGGTAAGGATAGTGGACCTTAGAATAGTTGCTCTGCCAGAAGGGTCCCTAAGCGCATAATCCAATGATGATAAGGTCATCATAAGTACCCTGAAGAACATTGGCCTCAATATTGTAGCACTTCCCAATGAATTTCTTCATGCGCTACAAACAGGAGTGACAGTGGAACTGAGCGCTTGAGAGCAGTGCGCTCTCAGTTTAATAAGCGAGCATCGAGTGATAAATGAACAAATGTTCACTGAAAAGAAGTAGGCCTTGAAGGAAAGGGATGTTATTCAACCACAAATCGTAGTCATGGTTGCAGAGGCTTGCAAGACAGTGCCAGAGTTGCACATACCTGAGGATGCACAACTCGAGCCAAGATCCGGAAAATAGCTATAAGCATCTGTGATGCAATGGAAGAGGTGGCAAGAGTTCAATTTAACTCAATATGAAAATCACGAAGTTGGAGCTCAAGTCATAGCCTTCAACTCCGCCCAAATTCAAGGAACAACACGGAGTCACCATCAAGGAGGGGATGGCTACTATGGATTTCGCAGTCGTTGACTGCAAAACTTGGTTTGAACAGGCCATGGAGTTGGTGACGACCCTTCAGGAAGACCCCAACATACAAATATTTATTCCAGAGTTCTGTGAGCTCCAAAAGCAGTATGATGAGGTTAGGGCAACAAAGCGCTCCATTGCTACAGCGCAACGCCTCGCCAAGTTGCAAGAGGGGAAGCAACTCCTTGCACAAGTGGAAGTAGTGATGAGCCCCAAAAATGGATAATTATATGGGCTCATTAAGCTTCCTAATTCAACTTAATCCACCATTCTCATTAGTTTATTGCATGTTTTTTATTATATTTATGCTAATATAATGAATTGGGTTAGTCATTATGCCAACAAGTCTAATGTGTGCTTTATGCAGTCTTTTTGGTCAATTTGGAGACAAAATCAAAAGTTTAAATGAGCACTTGGCAGCCAAATTCGTGGAGAGGATTTTTAGGAAGGTGTCCCCTTCATTTATGGGCCCTTACCTCGAATTCTCCACCATCATCTCGGAGTTCAAGGGCCACCAAATCGATTATCACAAGGGCAGCCAAGCAAGTCAAGTAGGATTGCTGTTAACTGCAAGTTTTGGACAGCCGAGTCCCTAATGTTTAGGAGGACTGTTGGGGTCCTCAATTTGTATAAATAAGAGGGCTTAGGGCCTCATTTCAGTTAGTCACTTTCTAGGCAGAAGTTAGCTAGCTTGTAGTTCGATTTTAGTCATTATTTAGGTAGTGGTTTAGCTCTGCATTTTAGCACATTTTAAAGTTTTTTTGTGGACGGTGTTTGGAATGTAACTATTCTTTTGATCAATAAAGATGAATCCAGATTTGCACCAGCTCTAATCTCTCTTAGGAGGCTATAGCTCTTAGGGTTGGGCCCATATCAAGTGCCCAGTACCTCCTTTGTTTACTTTCATGTGTCTTTGCTGCATTCTTAGAATAAAATCTGTTATTTAGATTAAAATATTGCTTTGTTACTTAGGCCATTTTTTATGATTAAAATAGCTTTTCATGTTCAGATTTACTTGATAGGTTAATCAAAGGGAAGATCTTTAGAAAAAGGCTACCAAGTACCTTGGATCTCACCTACCCCTCAGTGGAATCATGAGCTGGGACCAAGGTGACCTTGCTACCACCAAAAACGTTGTTTTTCTTTGTCATGCAATCCTTAGTGTTGGAATTCTCATTTGCATACGCTAATATTAGTTGTGTTTAAATGCTTCAGTTTATGATTTCTTAGTTGCATAGTTATTTCACGTATTTCATTTCGAATAAACTTCTGTTCATTTCCTTTTGATGTTGCTTAGGTCAAATTAGAGTGAAGTAACTAGGTCATAGGTTTTCTAAGTGTTTGTTTGTTCAGTTTGAAAAATAACTTGCAGAGCGCTTATCATACTTCTCCATCTACCCATACTCCATCCAACCTACCTGCTTCATCCTCCAT
>APFE030997298.1:0-13438 GCA_000404065.3 Pinus taeda
AAGTCGGGGGAGTTGATGAGGGTGATTTACTCTCATAATGGTATTTAGATTTTGATTTAGGTGCCATTCATAGTTCAGACCCTCCTTCTAGCGCCAAATATGTTGAAGCCCCGAAAATCAAGTCGACAACAAGGGGGATACCCACCCGGTCCGGACTTTGGTTGGCAGCTCCTTATCCGTTTGGTATAGCGGGTCCAATTGGGGATGACAGGACCAGTTTCCCGACCTTGGGTGTGTGTGTGTGTGTAAAGTTTGAACTATGCTGATCTAAGAGGAATTTAAAGCTAATCTAATTTAGACTCTTTAAACTAACTCTATGCTATTGTAATCTAGTGAGAAACAACACATCTAATCTACACTAACCCAAGGTGTATATCTTCTATTATGTGATCTAAAAAGATTTCGAACAATAACTGGTAATAAAGATCATTTAGCTATCATAAGAATAGAAATCATTAAAGATAAACTATTTTGCATAAGAAGTTAGGCAAAACAGTTGTGAACAACATATCGCATAATAAGTTATTCATATGTCAGATACAAACAATATGACTCCACCGTACAAAAGTGCCAAATGATAACCCATACATTCATATAATGACATAAAAACAACTGAAACTATAAATCACTTAAAGAACATAAGCAGGAATAGTCAAGAGATAAAAGTACCATTTATGACTGATTCCACTCATAAGCTTCAAGCAATCAATGATTTATCTCTCCTTGTTCTAACATCTACTAAGAGAACAGAAGTGCAACATCAGTAGCAGATATCAGATGCAAACATTAATAAACCTTGATCCATTCCAATCACAAAAACCACTCCGAGGGTGCAAAAGTGCATGTTCTGAGGACGAGTTTTTGACAAATCTCCAGACCCTTCTCTAAATGCCTGAGAAGGGTTTAAATACTGCTAACTAATTAACTTGATTACATAAATTTAGGATCCGGTTTTCAAATGACCGTCCATCTGATAAAGCAGACTATTTCTAAAATTAAATCTGACTCTGAACTATTTTTGTATTTGCTCCTTAGTGCAGTAAGCGTGCAACATTCGTTTGGGAAGAGTCGGTTGGTTGCCTTCCCCTTTCATGTGTGCTATAAAAATAGAAGTAACAAGGGCTGGCACCACTTTTTGGTAAACTATCAGATATTTTAGAGAATCTCCCGCTGACTGAGTGTATATTTGGTAATAACCCAAATTTCCCTCAAACTGGTTCTGCTTTTGCTATTTCGGTTTCTCTCTTTGCGAACGACTTGATGAGTCAGAAGACTTTACTTTCTGAGCAATTTTCTGGATTGAAAACTGCCTTCGTTCTTCATTCCGGGCTTTTCTGACGTGTAAGTTTCAGGTCTCTTTGTAATCATGCTGCTTTTGTGCACCTTTGATTCTGAGCTTCAGATGACCTATCGGTCGTTAGCATCTGTTGAGTGATACTATGGAATCTGTAGTCCTATCGTATGTGGCACCCGTTTTTGAAGAGGTCTCTTCTGTTTCCTCTGAGTATTGGCGTCTTCCCCTTTTCCTTAGATGTTTCCTGCAAAATTGCTCCATGTTATTTCCCGTTTTATAGTTTGCGTAAAGGAAAAGAGTAATGGAAATAAAGATTGACATGAAAGCTTCATATCTTATGTGTGCATAATTATGGCATTCAAAGTGAACTGACTCTTCAAAAAACAAAAAGCAGTCATTCGTACAATCATTAATTTCCTTTTTAAGGCGCGCGCTTAATTCTGATTAATGGGCAGCTTTCCTTGAATACTGTGCCAAGGAAAATTCGCGCTCATCGCAGATCGCAGATTTGTGTTATAGTATTGTGGTATCACAATATCGGATCATCGCAGATCGCAGATTGCAGATTGTGGATCACAGATCGCAAATTGCAGATATTAGTCATTGTGTCCTACTCTACGTGATTGCTGCGATATGCGACGTCGCACATCGGCCGTCGAGGATTTCTTAAGCTTTTCATTTAAGAGTGCTTATGGTAAATGTGATGCGATGAATTTAGCATCGTTTCTTCGTGGTTTGTTATGCTCATAAAAGAAGTGTTTCATTGCCTCGTTGCGATAAAATTCTAAGGAAAAACAAAAAAGTTCCTATAGATGTTTGTTTGAATTTTTATTAAGGGTCCCCTATTTTCTTGGTGTTATTGCTAATACCAAACAAAGAGGGGGGTTGTTGGTGGCCACAACATGGTCTTAGAGTGATTCCTCAACAGATCCCCTTGGGTTTTTCCATGCCCGTATTTAAGTGTCTAGATGAGCTTCCATTGTTTCGTGCCCCCCTAAATCCAATGTCGCCACAAATTGGCACCAAGGGTGGCATTCAGATCCTTCAGATCTCTAAGACCCAGCCTGCCTAGATATTTGGGGAGATAGAGTTTTTCCCATGCTACTGGTGGCCACTTCCATTCCATTGTTGCTCCATTCCATAAAAGTTTTCTAAATAGGGTGGTAAACTCTCGGTATATACTTTTAGGGTAAGGGAGAGTTGAGAGTTGATATAGGGTATCTCTTGGAGGACGAATTTTAATATGGTGGCCCTTCTTGCTAGGTTCAAAATCCATTTGGAAAGTTTTTTTGAATTTTAGCACATAATTCTTTCCAGGGGCGATATGAAGAGGGTTGACCAAGAGAGGAACTCCCAGGTATTTCGAAGGTAAAATTCCTATAGAAAATCCTAGGACCCTGGCAAGGAAGGATTGGGCAGGTTGAGGGATATGAAAGAAAAATATACTTGACTTATCTTTATTCAAGAGCATACCTAAAGCCACATGGAATTCTTCGAAGATGCCATCAATTTTCAAAGCTTATTCAAGAGTTGTTTCCCCATACATGAGGTTTTCATCAACAATTTTTTTATGAGTCATATCAATAGAGGTGTCGGGCAAATAGAGACCTCTCAAGATATTGTCCCTCTTAGCTGCTTTGATCAAATGACTAAGGCCCTCTGCTACAATGATGAAGAGGAAAGGCAATAACGGGTCTCCCTGCCAGAGACCTCTAGAAAAATGAAAGGTGTGGGAAGGGGTGCCATTTACTAGGATTGAAAAAAAAGTCATGGAGATTAGTGATTTCACCCAGTCCTCAGCAAAATCGAAAGCTCGAAGGATGCCCAACAAATATTCCCAACTGAGCCTATCATAGGCTTTTGAAAGATCTAATTTAAGAATCCATTGTTTTTTGTGGGCTTTTAGGGAATGGATGACTTCATGGGCAGTGAAAATTCCATCGAGGATCTGCCTCCCTTCAATGAACCCCGATTGTTCAGGGCTAATGATGTGATGAAGACTAGGTTTAAAGTGATGAACCAAAACAGATGAAAGGATCTTATAGATCACATTGCATAGGGCTATAGGATGGAAGCCACTAGTAGAGTCAGCTTATTTGGATTTAGGAACCAACATGAGGAAGGTGGCATTGAGATTTGACCACACTTGCCTCTGCGTCCAAGATTCCTCCACTAGTTCCAAGATCTTCATCCCTAGAATGGACCAACAAGTCTTGAAAAACTCTAAAATGAAACCATCAGGTCCTAATGCCTTATTAGAAGGTATACTTTTAACCACTGTTTCCATGTCATATCTAGTGATTGGGTGAAACAATGCCTCATTTTTCTCTACTATGACCAGTTGTGGGACATGATGAGTAACCCTTGCTATATCTTCCGAATGGTCATACCCTTCTTCTCTCAATAGTGACGAACAGAAGGAAATCAGTTTCATCTCTATGTCTTCATGATTATCCATATCAATACTATCCTCAAAGAGAAGAGAGGTAATCTGATTTTGCTATCTATTTTTGATCATTGAGTGGTGGAAGAACATTGAGTTTCGTTCCCCTTCCCTTAGCCACCGATCCAGAATTTCTATCGCCAGAGGGTCTCTTCCTAGATTCTTTGTTCTTCAAGTGCCCTTATTCGGATACCAATTCCTCAGATCGACCTTCACACACCATTTTCATTTGAATAACTTCCATTATTTCCTCAAGCTTTCTCTTTTCTATGAATATGTCCCTAAACTCTTCACAGTTCCACCATTTAGTTTTCTACTTCAGGGCCTTAAGTTTCAGCTGGAAGACCTGCATACGAGTTCCAACGTCAACCTCAATTTCCTTCCAACATTCTTCTATCTTATCCATGAAGCTCAGGTGCCTTCGCTAGAAGCTCTCAAATTTTAAAGGATTATTTTGAGGTGAATATGGAAAAGAGATGGCAAGGCTTATGGGCCAACAGTCAGATACCATTGATGGGAGAATGGACGCCTCCAATGCAAGGTCTCTTAGGATTAAATCCTCAGATAACAAGAAGCGGTCCAACTGATTGGTGATATGATGATGACCACCTCACCTTTTGTTCAAGGTGTGGATCCCAATTTGAGTTCTAATTTCCGCCAACTGAAGATCCTCAATAAGGTCGTTGAAGGCCTTAGAGGCGGATTCTAAGCATTTTATTCCTCCTCTTTTCTCCTCTAGATTCTAAATCATATTCAGTGTACCAATGCTATTTGTAAGGAATAAGGATGATACTCTTAGATTATGCATTGATTACAAGCAATTGAACAAGGTGACTATCAAGAACAGGTACCCATTGTTGTAGATTGATGATTTGTTTTATCAAATCAAGGGAGATGTAGTGTTTTCGAAGATTGATATGAGATTAGTATATCATTAGGTGCACATCAAATAAGAAGACATCTACAAGATTTCATTCTATATAAGGTATGGACATTATGAGTTTGTGGTAGTTCCTTTTGGTCTTACCAATGCTCCAACCACCTTCATGTGTTTGATGAACAATGTGTTACACCCTTACTTGGATAAGTTTGTGATAGTATTTGTTGATGATATATTGGTATATTCAAAGGATGAAGAGGAGCAAGCAAATAACCTGGCAGCAGTATTGAGATTGTTGAGAGAGCATCAACTATATGCCAAACTCAACAAGTGCATTTTATTTCAGACTCAGATTCATTACTTGGGACATGTTGTTTCCAAGGAATGGATAACAGTGGATTCAGAAAAGGTTAAATTTATCATGGAGTGGCTAACTTTGAGGAAAGTGGATGAGTTTAGATCATTCATGGGACTAGCAAGTTATTATAGGCAGGTCATTAGAAACTTCTCAAAGATTGGTTATCCTATCACATATTTGCAAAGGAAGGGGAAATCGTTTGAATGGACTAAAGAGTGTGTAACTAGTTTTGAGTAGTTGAAGTAGTTGCATACAAATTGTCCAGTTCTAAATATTGTGGATCCTAATGAGGAGTTTGTGGTTTTTATAGATGCTTGCAAAGAAGCACTTGGTGGAGTCCTGATTAGAGAAGGGCAGGGGGTTTGTTAAATCAAGGAATTTGAATGAGCACAAGCATAACTATGTGACATGATCTTGAGTTGGAATTTACCATTCATGCACTAAATATGTGGAGACATTATCTCCTTGGAAAGAGGTTCATCTTGATGAGTGATCATAGTGGAATGAGGTATTTGCTTGACCAACCCCATTTAAATGCCAGGCAAGCTAGATGGTTGGATAATCTTAATGAGTTTTATTTTGAGATCACGTACATCAAGCGTAAAGTAAACATGGTTGTACATGCTCTCAATTGGATAGTGTAGGTGAATCATATTTCAGCTATGATCTCTTATGGGATAGATTTGCAAGAGTGGATCTTGCAGGTAGGGTAGCATGATGAGAGGTATCAACAGTTGAAGCAAAGATTGCAGCAATAGGGTGAAGGTGATAGGGATGCCGAGTATCACCTCACAATAAATGGCTTGGTCAGTTTAGGAGCAAGATCTATGTGTCGGATAACAATGAGTTGAAGAAGCTTACCTTGAGAGAGTTTCATGTCAAGCCATATTTAGGCCACCTGGGATACCTGAAGACCTTGACAACTATTAGGCAGTTCTATTATTGGTCGAACTTGACAAAAGAGGTGGTTGAGTTTGTTTCTAGGTGTTTGGTCTGTCAGTGGGCGAAAGCATAATAAAAGCACCCAATTGGTTTATTGCATTCTATTCATATTCCAAAATGGAAAATGAGACGTCATTTCCATGGACTTCATTGTATGACTGTCGAGGAAATCAAGGAAACATGATTCCATCATGGTTGTGGTTGACAGGCTGAGTAAGATATCTCACTTCATTGCAGTAAAGTCTATTGATTCATCTAGTGAGGTAGCTCAAATCTCATCAGGGAGGCAATGTGGGTACATGGAGTTCCGAAGAATATTATATCAGATAAAGATGCAAAGTTTACTTCCATGTTTTGGAAGGAGTTGTATGTAGGCTTGGGGACAAAGTTAGCTTTTAGCGCATCTTATCATTTGTAGATAGGTGTATAGACATAGAAGGTTAACATGAGTCTTGAGGATATGTTGAGGATGTATGTCATCCATCAGTAGAGGAAGTGGGAGGAGTCTCTTCCACTGGTGGAGTTTGTGTAATAGCCCTAGGTTAAAAGTTCATGTAATAAAGTTAATAAAGGCAAAATAAGACCAAGGTCATGGGACATGTATTCCAAGATGAATGTTGGGAAAAATTCCCTAGTGGGTGTTCATTTGGTTTATGATGGCTAAGGAAATTGGTAAAGACATTGGAAAAGGAATTGGCATTTTATTTATGAAATAAAGGAAAATAGGAGAAAAGGAAGGTGAAAGGTCACAAGTTTGCATGAGAAGGAAATTGAAGGAAAAATGAAGATGGAGAAAACAGAGGCCTCAATGATAAAAAGGCTTTTGAGGATAATTTCAAATATTTTCTCAGTTTAGTTTTGGAGCTCTTTCTCTATTCTCTCATACTCTTACACACTTAGAGCATTCTTGGGGCAATTTATCATTGGAGAAAGGAAGGAAAAGGAAGCAAAGGAAATCAAGGATCAAGCAAGGAAAAGTTGGATTGAGCAGTTTAAAAGGAAGACTTGCATGCAACAATTTGCATGTGTGATTACCTAGCTTGTTTCTAAATGCATGGTACATGCATGTGTGTATTTAGTTTTCTTGTTGTCATTGTCACGGGTTTGTCCAGGTACGATAGTGGTTTCATCCTTGTCTTGCCATTTTTGGATAGAAATGGTGTGATGGTGTTCTTTCATTCAGTTGAGTTTTGTATTGCTAGATGGTTTTGGAACTGGGTGAAGTGGTCTCAGGAAAATTCCCAAGGGCCTAGGAATCCCTTGACTAGTTTTGGTAGGATTGTGGTAAAGCCTGAGGGTGGAGACGGGAAAATTCCATAAGGTATTGGTGAATAAATTCTAAGGCATCCAAGCTTGTTTTGGGCCCAATAATTCCTCGATCAGTTTTGGCATGATTGTGGTAAAGCCTAGTTGTTTATGCTCTTGTTTTGGGCCTAGTGATCCCTTGATCAGTTTTGGTGGGATTGCGGTAAATCCTAGTTATTTATGTACTAATTGCGCTAATGAATCCCTTGACTGGTTTTGGAGAGATTGTGGTAAAGCCTAAGGGTGGAGGTGGTTTAATATTCGGTAAGCCTTAGTTGTTTCGCTGTGAGTCCCACATTCATGCTTAGAAAATGGAACAAGGGTGATTGGCTGAAAGAAATATTTGGTTCAACTCAATCTATGGTCAGGTGGTACGTGGAAGTTCCTGACTTGGTTGGATTTTGCATATGTTAATAAGAGCTCTTTTCCTCTTGTATTTCATGAGTATATATACTTATTATTATGTGGCTTTGATGGTTGTTCTATCATTGTTATTATTCTGGTTATATGTTGGTTATAAGCATGGTTTCATAACAGGTTCTAGTTATGGATCCTAACATGTTTTTATTGGTAAATGAATGGTTATTGAATGCATGACCTAATTGATGTTATTACAACTATTATGAGAGGGAATTAGACCTTATTAATGATTCTCAGATAAGTATCAAACCCCTATGTTCATATATGCATTCATGACCTCTAGATTACATGTTCTCAATATGTTTGACGAAATCACTGCCATGGTTAGGTCAAGTTTTTTATTAAATTTTCGTTGAATGGATTTTCCATCATGTTAGAATGATTTTGGAAAGACTCACTGAGTTTTGGGCAGTGGTTTAGAGGCTAACTTGGAATTTAGGCTCAAAATCGCAGACCGCACCCTTTGAATTGGGAAAGTTGGGTTGCAGCTGCATGGATGCAAGCTTGTGCATGCAGTTGGATGATCCCAACCACATGGATTCCTTGTTGTGGGAGTGGGTGAGGGACTAGGGTAAGGAAAAGGTGGTTCAACATAGGATTTGGCCACTTGGGGTCGTTGCTAAACCTCTGAGTGAACTGTAACCTCTGTAGGATGTTGTGAGATGTCATTTTGTCATCAGTAGTCGACCCCACTTCCTTAATGGAACCTAGGAGGTTGGGTCATGTCATAATATCCCTTAGCTCATGTTTACCCCAGAAGGACAGTGAAATTGGGTTATGTGGGGGGGGAGGGGGGGGTGAGGGGTTCAGATTGGTATCTGAGCATGGTTAAATACTTGGACTGAATGGTAGAATGTGTTTGTCATGCATGCGTGTCAGTGTCTATATTGTTTTTATGCGTGAATTATCATGGTTATGGTTGTCATGCATGAGCTCATGGTATGCAGTTGGTGTTATCATGCATGATGTCAATATATTTATATGATTATGGATATACATGTATCGTGCCAATGTGGTTGATCTTGAAAATGAGATATCCTCCCCTAAACTTCACTGAGGTATGTTGATTATGTGTATATTTGGTTTATCTGAGATCGTATGTTTGCAGCAAGAAGAGGATTAAATATGACTAGAAAAATGGTGGATTATAGTTCACGAGACTCCCCTTACAAATCCTATGAGTATCTAATAGATGAGTACTCTCTGGAAATAGAAAAAACTTTGAGAAGTTTGAAAGCAAAGGTCAGAAGTTGCAAAGTAGATAATGACAGGATCATTCAATCATAGGAAATACTTACCAGTGCACACGAGAAACAAGTATAGGTCAATGCAACCAACCTTCAAAGTTAACAGACTTGCAAAAACAGGGACAACCATGTTTCAGTTATGCATATGAGGACAGAAATAATGAGGCATATGGTAGCAAGTCTTATGGTGGCACAAGTTAGAAAGGGAAGACACAATAAGAGATGGAAGGTTCTTGGATACACTTTATAGGAGAGGAAGTAGACATGGGTTTTACTCTAGTCCTAGTTCAGACAGATATCATGGTCACCATCGTTATCATCCTTACATGAGGGGTGATGGGGGATATGTTTTGGACGAGTTCAAGAAATCCAAGCCACCTAACTTTGATGGAGAGTTGAAGAAACTAGAAGATGTAGAGGCATGATTACTTGGGATGAAGGAGTTCTTTGAGTTGCATGACTATTCAGATAACATGAAGGCCAAGATAGTTATTTTTAGCCTCAAAGGGAAAGTAAAAAATTGGTGGGAAGATGTGAAGTGTGTCAGAGACATCGGGACAAAGGAGTTGAGTTGGCATGAATTCAAGAGACTCTCCAGGAAGAAGTTTTGGCCAAAGAGGTAATACGATAGTAAGGCCTAGGAGTTATATGAGCTGAATATGGGATCGATGACAGATGAGGAGTACATGACTAAATTCCTAGAGTTATTGAGGTATGTGTCATATCTTAAGGATGATAATACAAAAGTTTATAGATTTATAAATGGATTGCCATTAGCATTCAAGGATCAGATTGAGTATGATGAGCCTCAGTCATTAGAAGAAGTCATTAGGAAGTTGAAACATTATAATGAGCAATCAAAGTGTAATACTAAGTCTAAGAAAAGTTGGAAAGGGAATGAAAAGACTAAAGGTAAATGAGCAACAAAGTAAGGAAGACCTCAAGATGCAGGTGAGAAGGAAAATGATGCTCCTTACAAGAATTTTAATGCAGTTGATAAGGGACATGGATCTCAAAATGGAGAGTGGAAAAATAGAGGTGATGGTAGGAGACAGTTGTAGTGTTGGATATCTGGAAAGGAGCATCTCAAGAAGGATTTTCTATCATATTAGGGTGGTAGGCCTTAGATATATAGTGCTAAGGAGGCACAAAAAGTTGGGGATGTTGGAAAAAGGGTTCCTCAAATATATACATCATTAGATAATGGGCAGGCGGATCAACAAACATCTATTATTGATACGGAAGGTAAGATTTGTGATCGAGTTGTTTCTATTTTGATTGATTTTGCATTTAATTATAGTTATGTTAACCCTAACCTGGTAGATAAGACTAGTTTGAGAAAATAAGTGCATGTAGAATCTTGGTTGATGCAGTTAACTACAAGTGCTAATAAAAGAGTTCATCATTGGGTAAGAGCCTGTGTATTTGAGCTTAATGGTATGCCTACATCAACACATCTGAATGTGCTTCCATTGGGTTCATTTAATATGATTCTAGGTATGGATTGGTTGTATCTTCATTGGACTGAGGTGGACTTTTACGAAAATTCTATTGAGTGCTTAAATGACAATGGAGAATAATGAATCTTGTAGGGCAAGAAGAAGGTGGCGTCAGGTAGAATGGTTACAACTATGCAGGAAAAGTGCAATAGCAGGAAAGAGTGTGTATTATTTGCAGTTCATATTTTCAATGACAAAGGTAAGTATGTTGAGGATTGAGGATATGGATGTCTTGCAGAGGTATCCAGTATTGCAGCAATTTCAGGATGTATTTCCAGTATATATTTCATAGTTACTGTCTCACAGGGAAGTGGAAGTTTGTATTGAGTTGGTACCAGGGGCAACACCAGCATCAAAGGCACCTTATAGGATGAGCACTCCAGAGTTAGTGGAACTAAAGATGCAGTTGAAGGAAATTCTTGACAAGGGATACATTAGGCCAAGTGTGTTGCCTCAGGGTGCAACAATGTTGTTTGTGAGGAAGAAGGATGGTACTCTCAGGTTATGCATTGACTATATGAAACTGAACAAGGTGATGATCAAGAACAAGTATCCCTTGCAGAGGATCGATGACTTGTTTGATCAGTTGAAGGGAGTAATAGTGTTCTAAAAAATTAATTTGAGATCAGGATATCATCAAGTATGCATAAAACAAGAGGACATTTACAAGACTACTTTTCGGACCAGGTATGGGCATTACGCATTTATTGTGGTTCATTTTGGTTTGACTAATGCTCCAACTACTTTCATGTGTTTGATGAATAGTGTGTTGCATCCTTATATGGACAAGTTTGTGATTGTATTCATTGATGGCATCTTGATATATTCTAAGAAAGAGGAAGAGCATGCAAAATACTTAGTAGTACTGTTGAGATTGCTAAGAGATAATTAGTTGTATTCCAAGCTTAGCAAGTGTAGTTTATTTTAGAAAGAGGTACATTACTTGGGAAATATTGTTTCTAAGGAAGGCATAGTAGTGGATCTGGAAAATATCAGAGCTATCATGGAATGGGAAACTCTTAGGAATGTGCATTAGTATAGGAGGTTCATAAGGAGATTTTCATGGATTTCCTATCATATCACATCATTGCAAAGAAAAGGAAAGAAATATAATTGCATAGAGGAATGTGCATCCAATTTTGAGCAGTCAAAGTAGTTATTTACAAATTCTCTAGTTCTAAATATTGTAGATCAAAATAAAGAGTTCATGGAGTGTATAGATGCTTGGAAGAGAGGGCTTGGTGGAGTCTTGATGCAAGAGGGATAGGTGGTATGCTACGAGTTAAGGAAATTGAATGAGCACTAGCAAAACCATGTGACACATGATCTTGAGTTGGTGGCGATCATTCATGTGTTGAAGATGTGGAGGAACTATCATCTTGGCAGGAGGTTTGCGTTGATGAGCAATCATAGTGGGATGAGATACATGTTTGACCAACCTAATCTAAATTCTGGGAAAGCTAGGTGGTTGGCCATGCTCAGTGAGTTTGATTTCAAGATTAAGTACATTAAGGGTAAACAGAACAGGGTTGCATATGCTCTTAGTAGAAGAGTGGAGGTAAATCCCATAATAGTTATGAATTCATATGAGATAGATTTATAGGATTGGATCTTGTAGGTAGGACAATAGGATGAAAGGTACAAGTATATTAGGCATAGGTTACAACAGTAGGCTATAGGTGAATAGGATGGGGACTATCATCTCAGAGTAGATAGTTTGGTGAGATTTAGGGACAAGATCTATGTGTCAGACAACAGTGAATTGAAGAAGATTATCTTGTGGGAATTTCATGTTACATCGTATTCAAGTTGTCTGATATCAAAAGACTTTAACAACCATGAATAAGTTCTATTATTGGCTGAATCTAAAGAAACAGATAGTTGCATTTGTGGCTAGGTGTTTGGATTGTCAATAGGTAAAGGCAGAGTGTAAGCATCCAGGTGCTCTATTGCAACTGATTCTGATTCTGAAATGGAAATGGGAGGTCATTTATATGGATTTCATTACAGGTTTGTCCAAGACATCTAAACAATATGATTCTATTATAGTTGTGGTTGACAGGTTGACAAAGGTAGCTCACTTCATAGCAGTTAAGTCTACTAATTTAGTTAGTGAGGTAGCACAACTCTTCATCAGAGAGATAGTGAGATTGCATGATATTACTAAGAATATTGTATCCGAAAAAAATGTCAAGTTCACTTCTAGGTTTTAGAAAGAGTTATTTGCAGTTTTGGGTACAGAGTTGGCCTTTGGTACAACTTATCATCTGTAGATAGATGGACAAACAAAGAGGGTCAACAAGATTCTAGAAGACATGTTCAGAATGTATGTTATACACCAACAAAGGAGGTGGGAGGAGTATCTTCTATTGATTGAGTTTGCTTATAACAATGGGTATCAGGTGTCACTGAGCATGAGTTTATTTAATGCACTTTATGGTTGGAGTTGTAATCTTATTAGCTGGAGTGATCCAGTGAACAAGGTACTGATAGGACCAGACATGTTGGCAGAGATGGAATAGGAAATGCAAGTTATGAAGAAAAATCTAAAGGCAACACACTATATATAAAAGATTTATGTATATTAGAACAGGGAATTTAAGGAGTTTCAGGTTGGGGAGCATGTGTACTTATGAAGCCAGCCCAAGAAGATATCCTTGAGGATTGGATCATGTGTGAAGTTGTCATCTCCTTATTGCAGGCCTTTCAAGATCCTTGAGAGAATTAGACCAGTGAACTACATACTTGCATTGTCACCGATAGTGAAATTCCATGATGTTTTCCATGTTTCATTGCTTAAAATATGTGTGAAAGATGTTGATAATTTTCTTGATTGGTCTATATTGCAGGTGGAGCTATAAGGATAATTTCAGCCAGAACCTTAGTGCATATTGTAATGGAAACAACTCATGGTTTGGAACCGAGCAATCGAGCAAGTTAAAGTGCAGTGGAAGCACTTTGGGATCAATGAAGCTACATGGGAGATGGTTTATCAAATGCGGGCTATGTATCCTTCATTATTTGTCGGTTGAGGCAAAGGAGTTTTGATA